>JAODAL010004818.1:0-151254 GCA_025379985.1 Phyllomedusa bahiana | reverse complement strand
TTTTTCTTGCCAGTACAGCAGCAGTGTCCCTTCAAGGGTACTACTCGACCCGTATTTTTTAAAACAAAACATTTAGACTCCCCCTTTTTCCAATTTTCCCTATCAATTTCCCCCAAACAGCGTATGTGACCCTAAAAATTGGGAAAATTAAAAAATGTCGATAAGTGTCTTTAAATAGGTAGCCCCCCCCTTGGTTTTGGGCAGGGCCACTTTAGGCGGGGCCAGTAGTAATGGCGGGGCCTATGTGGGGGCCCGGGGCCCATTAAGGCAGGCAGGGCCATATGCGGGGGGCAGGCAGGGACAGTATCAGGCAGACAGGGCCACAAAGGGCAAACGGAACAGTATATAGGCGGGCGGGGACAGTATATAGGTGGCGGGGCAGTGGATGGCAGGGGCGGTATAGGGGGGGTTGCTTTTATAGCACCGGGCAGGGATGGCAGCCAGGGCGGGGTATAGTAGCCGGGGTATTATAGGCACCAGGGTAGGGTATAGGCAGCCAGGGTTTTAAAGGGCAGGGCAGGAAAGGGCAGCCGGGGTGGCATCTATAGCCAGGCAGGTTAGGTACCATCCGGGGATGGGAAGCTAGGCAGGATCTATAGCCAGGGCAGGTTAGGTACCCATGGCAGGGCACATATACCCCGGCGGGTGTGGGGAAAGCCATCCAGGTATGGGTACCGGGGCTATATAGGCCCCCGGGTGGGGTATAGGCAGCCAGGCTATTATGGCAGCCGGGGCAGGGTATAGGCACCGGGGCAGGGCATCTATAGCCAGGGCAGGGTATAGGAGCCATGGCAGGGCATCATATAGCCAGCGGGGGTTGGGGCAGCCGCCCGGGGGAATTTTTCCAGGCAGGGAAAAATTAGCCGGGGCAGGGTTAGGTAGCCAAGGGGGCATAATATAGCCGGGTTGGGATATGCCATGGCAGGGTAAGGTAGCCGGGGAGGGCATCATAACCGGCGGGTATGGTTAGCCCAGGGCGGGGGCATCTATGCGGAGGGTTAGTGCCAGGGCGGGTTATACCAGGCTGGGTTAGGTACCAGGGGGGGTATAGGTAACCAGGGCAGGGCATCAATAGCCGGCGGGGTATAGGTAGAGGGCTGGGTAAGGTAGGGGGATCATATAGCCAAGTAGGGTATAGTGCCAGGGCAGGGTATCAATAGTCAGGATGGTTAGGTAGCCGGGGAGAGTATGGTAGCCAGGGCGGGCAAAAGGCAGCCAGGGCTGGGTGGTCCAGGCGGGGGCGTGCAGGGCTAAAAACATCGGGGCCCCGGGGCCCCCTGTTTATTTTTTGCTCGGAAGGGCTGGGTTCATACGCATTTGTTTACTCACATTGGAACTGCCATGTATTTTTAAAGAGAAAAAGAAAACTTATGCTCCCACACTAATTCCCCATAGATCCCGTCCCTCACCTCAGCAGTCACTGTGTTGAGGATCGTATGACAATTTTTTTTCAAAAGCACCAATTATTATGATAACATAAAACCTTATAAATACATATAGGGGAGTTCCATGGGGTCTTTTCTCCGAGAAAATACGCTTTTCTGATGGTCTCTGGGGTCCTAGAAGGGCCCAGGACGCATCTAACAATTAGCAGTGAGATGATCACTGCCGGCAATGAGAGACACGCAGCGGCGTTCACATGAGAGATCGCCGCTGCGTGTTTGCATTACGATTGTCGGGTCCGTCTTGCGGATGTGATCCAAGAAATGACATACTTGGATCGCATCTGAACAAATATACCATACATATGATTGTTACTAAAGAAAACTCTACAATACCGAGGCCCAATAATATTACTACTTAGGGATCAAATAATACTGCCAGACCCTGAGCAAATGACACCACCACATGTGACTAGCAGGTGTACGCAATCTGGCCCAGGTCGCCATGATGACTTCTTCCAGCACCTGTATACTTACCTACCTCCTGGGGTTGGGGGGTGGCTATGTATGTACCTTCCTACCTAATGGGGCTTATATTGAAAAGCATGGTGATACCCCATCCCCACAGAAACCTGCTTTCCTATGATGGGAAAGCCGGGTGCCTGCTGTGGGGGAGGGGGAGTCACCCATTGTTCCTATATAGGCTGCCCATTAGATAGTGAGGTGTATAGACCCATCTAGTTGGTAGGTAGGTAGGTTGTGCACTTTTAGGTAGGTATATAGAGTCCATTAATCAGTAGCTAGGTATATAGGTACTCTTGGTAGGTAGGTATATAGGCCACCTCAGTAGGTAGACAGATATATTGCCCCCTGCATGTAGTTTATATAATCCCCAATACCAGGGAGGTATGTATATAGGAAAGTATATAGCCCCTACCTACTCAAAGTAGGCAGGTAGGTATACAAGTCAGCCCAGTAAGTAGGTAGATATATATTTCCCCCAGTAGGGATGTAAGTATATAGGCCCCCCTGAAAGTAAGTAGGTAAATAGGTCCCCTAAGTAGGTTTATAGGTTGTTAGATGCATAGGTCCTATGTATAGGTTGATGGGTCTATAATTTCCCCAGTAGGTTGATATGTCTACTCAGTAGTTAGTCAGGTCTATAGATCCCCCCAGAAAGCCAAATTGTGTTACTTACTGCAAATTTAAAATCAAACTCATTTTGATTAATTGGGGTAACTAAAGCTAAATCCAGGGAGCAGAATACTCCTAATTTACCCATTAAGGACTAAGGGGGACATGTATGAAAACTGTGTAGGTCTAAGACTTTCTTTGACCATAGCAACCAATCAGAGCTCAGCTTTTATTTTTTCAGAGCACTATATGAAACAAAAGGGGAGCTCTGTTTGGTTGTTATGGGATCTGTTTGGTTACTGTGAGTTCTGCTTAGTGGCTATGGGCTCTGGTTAGTTGCCATGAGCTCTGACTGGTTGCTATGGGCTCTGTTTGGTCACTATGGGTTGTGGTCGCTATGGGCTCTGGTTGGTCGCTATGGGCTCTGGTTGGTTGCTATGAGCAACCAATCTTACTGCAGTTTTCATAGATAAGGCCCAAAATGACCAAAGCCACACAATTTTGGAGTTTGGATTTTTTTTTTCCGCTAAGGTGTTTACCAGAGGAGATAAGTGATATATTTTATTAGACTGGCTTTTAACAAATGCAGCGATACCAATTGTGTACCTTTTTTTTTTATTTGTAAAACAATAAGGGGTGATTGAGACTTTTAATCTTTATCTTTTATAGTTTTAAAAACTTTTTCTTTTAACGTACACTTTAGCGCCCTAGGGTTCTGGAGCACAAGGGGGGCACAATTTGCAATACACTGTTCTGTATTACACACAGAGCTGACAGTCTGCAGTATAGAACAGCTCTGTGGGTCAGCAGTACATATGTATATTATCTTTGTACACCCTTATTACATCTATCTATCTATCTATCTATATATATATAATATATATATATAATATAATATATATATATATATATATCTATATATATTAATATATATATATATATTATGCAAAGGGTGTACAAAGATAATATACATATGTACTGCTGACCCACAGAGCTGTTCTATACTGCAGACTGTCAGCTCTGGGGATCACACTGACCCACACTGCTGAAAATCTACAGTTATACTGATCAGCCCTGTGGGTCAGATATATAATACTGACCCTCAGATCTGATCAAATTTATCTGTACACTGAATGTCAGCTCTGTGGGTCAGTAGCACAGAGCTGACAATCAGACTGCAGTTGTTCTGTTGGCCCCCAGACATGTACATAACAGTTAAGATGAAATATTCCCCACAGCCTCCCTCTAAATACCTAATCTGCCCGCCGCCAGCTCTGCAGGGTTCATCACACACTGCCGATGAGGAAGTGGAGAAGGAGGGGGTGAGGGGGGAGGAGTTCAGGGGCCGGCACCGAAGGCTTCCTGCAGCCTCTCTCCTCCTCCAGCGCTACAGACAGACGCTGGAGCCGGCAGCCAACAGTGACTGCCCTCCTCCACCCCTCCCGCTGCCTGTGCAGAGCGCAGCACCACAGGGAGCCGCGGAGCCTCTGAGAACAGTAGTCGCGGCATTGTTGGTAAATAGATCCAACAATGCGGCGCTACTTCAATGAGTGAGGGCTGGCCGGCTGGGGGGATGGAACATTCGGGGCAGCATGCATTATATTCGGGGCACGAGCCCCGAATAAACCTGCCTAGCGACGCCCCTGTAGCCAGGGCAGGGTATCATATAGCCAGGCAGGGTATAGGTAGCCAGGGCAGGGCATCATATAGCCAGGGCAGGGTATAGGTAGCCAGGGCAGGGCATCATATAGCCAGGGCTGGTATAGGTAGCCAGGGCAGGGCATCATATAGCCAGGGCAGGGTATAGGCAGCCAGGGCAGGGTATAGGTAGCCAGGGCTGAGTATAGGTAGCCAGGGCAGGGCATCATATAGTCAGGGCAGGGCTATTATAGGTATCCAGGGACAGTAATTAGTTTAAAAAAAAAATAAAAAAGTAATACACCCGCTGTCCCGTCCTCTTCATCTACTCCGGAGCCGGTGGCCGCTCACTGCAGAGTGCGGGGCCGCGGAGCAGGAGCGCGATGACGTCATTACACCGAGCGCCTGCCCCGCGGCCTCCTGGGAGCTGAATAGACGGGATCAGTAGATCCCAGATGTTCAGCCTCGGCCGTTGCTTGCACCAAGCGGCGGCCGTGATGGCTGCATGGCTGGGTCGGAGCGCCACAGACCAGCGCCGGGACTCGGGGCCCGCCGAGGGGGAACACCGTCCTCCTCGGCGGGCGATCCAAGCCAGCCCTGTGGCCCGGACCCCAGCGCCCGCCGGGCAAATGCCCGGTTTGCCCTATGGGCAGTCCGGGCCTGACTATAACAGACCTAAAGGTGAGGGTACATGTAAAGCCGTACAGAATTGCTGAGGCTAGGAGAGAATTGGTCTCAAGAGGTTAAGAATATGCTTGAGTTGAGGGTTATTTAAGAGTCCCATAGTGAATGGTCCAGCCCCTTTGTGCTCATTTCAAAGCTGGATGGCACCATCAGGTTCTCTAACGACTTTGGGAAATGAAATGCTGTCTCTAAGTTTGAAGCATATACTGTGCCACGAGTTGAAGAACTCATAGACTGGCTGGGTGCTGCCCGATACATCGCCATGTTAGACATAACAAAGAGTTATTGGAGATTACCCCCAACTGAACGAGTCAAAGAGAAAACAGCATTTTTCACACCAGGAGGGTTGTTTCAATATGTGACTATGCCTTTTGATCTACACTGGGCCTCAACAACGAACCAAAGAATAATGGACCGCGTTTTTAGACCACATCACAAATATTCTTCTGCCTACCTAGACAACATAGGTCCACATAGCCTGGTCTGGGAGACATATCTGCCGAAGGTACAGGCAGTAATTGACCAACTGTGACTAGCAGGTTTGACAGCGAAATCCAGCATATGTAATATTGGGGTACATAATTTGAATGGGTAGAGCGAAGCCCCACAATGACAATGTGGATGCAATTCAGAAGTGGCCCCAGCCCGTGAACAAGAAACAAGTGAGTGCACCTGAGACGTCACTGCCGGCACTGATAACCGCTTGGATAGACTAAACCTCCTAAGTAACTTCAATGTAAACTTTTCTAAAAGTGTGTCCCTAAACGTCACTATAGATTCTCAATTAGTTAAGACTTTGAAAACCAGATTCCCCTTCAAATGGGCAAAAGACTCACGTGAGCTGATATTCGAATTCAATTTTGCAACACTGTTACGAACTCTAAAGGCTGATTTGTCCAAATGGAACAAAAAAAGACGTCTCCTGGATAGAGAGGATGAATATTCTACAAATTAATATTTTACCCAGACTCTTGCACCTATTTCAAACAATCCCAATTAGACTAGCTCTTTCTTCCTGGACATTATGAAATGTTTTACGAAATTTGTTTGGGACAATAAAAAAAACAAGAATATCTAGAGCTGTGTTAATCAACAAAAAACAAAAAAGGTGGTCAGGCCCTCCCAGATTTGAAATCCTATTATTTGGCGACAGTTACTACCAGAGTCTTGGATGGGTTTCATACCAAATCCACCAAGACAAGGATACAAATTGAAGAGCAGATCTTTGTTAGACCACTTTTAATCCTACCTTGGTTAACACCTCAGGGGATAGGCATGAAAATGACCCAATTGCCCCTAACATCTCCGGTCACTCTGTGTTTAAGATTTCTGGCTCACAAAATAGATGATATGTCCCAAATGGCCTTGTTAATTCTACTCAGGGGAATCCAGCAGTGCAAATCTCTGCACATGACCTGTAATTTCAAAACGGCCAGGATATGAAGCCTCATATAATTAGGGATTTCCTTAATAAGACATCTTTTAAAACATACAATGAGATCGTGCCTCTTCAGCATCAATCTCCTAATATGTGGCTGCAATATATGCAAATTAAACATTATTTTGATTCTAATAAGATTGAATTTACGAGAGACCTTACTGAATTTGAACATTTGTGTGTTTAACAGCAACCCCCAAAATGTCATATTCCTTGTTTTATAATATGACATTGAACTCCCTCTCCTCTAAAAAGCCAATATTTCAAGATAGCTGGGAAAAGGAATGAAATTGGATTGGATTGGTCCAAGGTATGTACATTGGCTAATAAAGCCTCAATATCATGTCAGATCCAGGAACTTAATAATAAGGTACTCGCCAGGTGGTATAAGGTCCATTCATTATTGCACTCGCTCTATCCAACAGTTCCCTCGAAAAGCTTGGGCAATATGTCCCACATTTGGTGGGGATGTGGGGAAATTCAAACATTATGATTAAGGTAATTGATATTATAAAACTCATTAAAGGTATAATCTCTACAGAATGATCCATCTGTCCTTCTATTCCTCATGCTGCCTATGGGTCTATGTGCTTTGAAGGGAAGCTTCATAATTCTTCTTGTAGTCGCGGCTAAGCTATTAATCCCCAGAAAATGGAGACCCACTCAAGTACCTTCTGTCTCTGAATGGTGTAAAGAAATCTTTCATGTCCAGCGTATGGAGGAGATAAGGGCAGATAACAATCAAAATCTTGAGAAATTTAATAGGGTCTGGGGAGAATGGATGACGATCACATCATCACCGGAATTTAAATTGTTTACCTAACTCCAGTCCCACTCATTTAAAGGGAACCTGTCACATATTTTGTGCCCCCACTTGCTGAGGGCAGCACAAGCTAGTGTCAGACCTGCTGTTCCCAGCACTGTGCCCCTTATTCTGTAAGATGCTGTAGTTTTAGAGCATTTACCCCTTAAATCTTATTCATGAGCAGATGTTAGCTCCACCCACCAAAGGCTAGCTCCGCCCACTGGCAGTTATTCACATGTTTCTATTCAAAGTAATAGGGTTGTCAGTTGAGGTGGGCGGGGCTAGCCTCCGATTGGCCGGGTTTGAAAAAAACTGACTCTCTGAAGGACTCTTCGAATGACTCTTCTGGCTGAAAACTGCAGATTTGAGTATTAAATACACAAAAACTACAGCATCTTACAGAATAAGGGGCACAGTGCTGGAAACAGCAGGTCTGACACTGGCTTGTGCTGCCCTCAGCCAGGGGGGCAAAAGCTATGTGACAGGTTCCCTTTAAGTTTTAATAGAACGCTCTCTCCAATAGCAGACTGCCGTCTATATGATGGTGGTGGAGCCCTGTTCACTTGTCACATCCAAGAAATGTTGTTTTGCTATTAAAGAACATTAATGCGTATGTAGCCATGTAAAATTCTGGATCCTGACTGGTGAGGGTTCTGTGGTGAGAGTCAGGGTCTCTACTGAAACAGATTGGTTCTTGCCTTGTGGGTTTAAGGGCATTCACCAGTGGGGAGGCTGGGCTTAAAATCCTTGTGTCCCTCCCTTCAACCACATTTTCCCCACCCTTGGTTGAACTTGATGGACACATGTCTTTTTTCAACCGTACGAACTATGTAACTATGTAAAGTTATTCCACATTTTATTTTATTTTTTTACTGCATTGTATGTAATATGTGTTTGCCTTAAGTATGATCCGTTATTAGTATTCCAATTGGTCTTTTCTTAAATGTTTTTTTAGATGATTGACTGTAGGATGTTTCTTATATCTCTCACGTGTACAAAACAATGTTAATGTTCTTTGACATTCTACCCTTTACTCAATGTTACATCTACGTGGGAAAAATTTTCTTAATTATTGACTAGAGATGGGCGAATTGATTCTAACGAAGTGGAATTCGTTTAGAATTTCAGGAAAACTACTATTCTGAACGAAGTTGAAGTTTGGGGGGATTCGCGGGAACGAAGCGTGTTTTTAGTTGATAAAATGGCTTTGAGCACATGGCGTTACATCAGGAAAAGAAGTCTGGGAGGAAGAAGGGCATAGCCTGCATGACATGTGCAGATATGAAGCCAATCAGAGACCGGCGGGATTCTGTGACGTCACCGCACTATATAAGTCCGGGCGCAACGCTGGGAGCTCAAACTCCTCTCACTGTACTGATCAGGGAAGGTGCTGCCGCTGCTGCTTATGATATCTCATACTAAAGAACTCACTTTAATACAGCGATTTTTGGGTGGTGTCACAGCTTGTCTCAGAGACTGCTTCTCTTAACGTTCTATTTCTGATTTTGTGGGGTATTGGATCTGAAATCCAGTGTGCGTCCAATTCATCTGCATGTACATTTTAATGCTATCTGCTCAGTTCTTCAGCACATTGAATATCCAAGGGTTATCTAAGCCTATTCCTATTGTATTCATTTAAAGAAACAGCGTTTTTACAATACAAATACCACTTCATTTTTGGTTGCTTATTTATTTTGTGCAATTTAGATCCAGGGGTTAATTAAGCGTTGTTCTGCTGTTGTGGTCACTAAATGAAACGTTCTTTTTCACCGCCAAAGAAGAAATTTTGCCTGTAGCATAATTCCTAACCGAAGGTTAATTACAAGTTTTTCTGTTGTTGTGTATCGTAAAATACACGTCGTTTTAACACGCTACAAAGCTGGTAATTGTTGGCAGCACATTTCTTTTGGTCAATTTACACCCAAGGGTTAACTAAGTATTTTTCTGCAGTTGTATTCAGTAAAAGAAAGGTTCTTTTTCACAGCCACAGAAGAAATTCTGTAGCATAATTCAGATCCGCAGGTTTATTAAGCCTGTTTGTGCTTTATATTCAGTAAAATACACAGTGTTTTTAAACGGCACATACAAGTAAATTTTTCCTGCCCATTTGTGGAGCGCAATTTATATCCAAGGGTTACCCAAGCTTCTTAGTGGGTTCATTTGGAGTCAAATACAGGGTGTGTATTTATCATATACAGATATCTTCATCAAACAGAGTCTGTACATTTTAGAACAAACAGTATGTCAGACAGAGAGGTGGCAGGCTCTTCACCTGCGAGTGGCAATGGCACAAACATTCCTGGAACAGGCCCAGGTCGCAGCACAGCAAGGGGACGTCGCAGCAGGGGTCACTCGGTGAGGCCACAACTGCCGCTGTCATCTAGCGGCCGTGTGCTGACTAGAAACCCAAGGGTTCTTGATTGGTTGACTAGGTCATCCACTTCCTCCCAGATGACATCTGACAACCCCAGCCAAGAGTCGGTGGGAACGTCAGACACAACCCTTAGTTGGCATGGCCCAGGAGCGGGTCAGCGGCCCTCACCTGTCCTCAACCTGCCTCTGTCCTATCCGTTTCCCTCAGCCAGAGATCTACTATGTGGTCTGGGCTCAGCGCCACTATATAGTGAGGATGAAAAATTTGAGGAGGGCAGTCAGCAGCTACTTGGCAGCGAAGAAGTAGGCGGCAAAGTATAGATGTGGAGAGTGGCATGGGAGGTCATGTTGTGAGGGGTCAGCCTCTGCATACCAAGACCGGTGATGAGGACAGCAGTGACGATGAAACACAAATAGATGATGATGTAGCCGACCGCACTTGGGAGCCGGGTGAGGCAAGGGCTTCATCATCGTCAGGAGAAGAGGGCGTTAGCTTGTGCGTCAGGCAGCGGCGCAGCCAGCAAGTGGATCGTGTGGCCGTGAGTCAGCAGGGTAGCAGCAGTGCGAAGTCGGCAGCCAAGCAGTCATGGGGTAGAAAACCTGCTTCGCAGGTCCAAGAAAGTAGCGGCACAGGGGCTCAGCGAGGCAGCGGCGGTAGTAGTCACTCAGTGCGGTGCGTTGGCGGTAAAATCCGATACTCGACGGTGTGGCAGTTCTTTGCTAAGACACCGGAGGAGCCGAATATGGGTATATGTAGAATCTGTGGGCAGAAAGTGAAGCGTGGCCAGGGAGCTAACGTTGGCACCACGGCCCTTCGTCAACACATGCAGCGTCACCATCCGGTGGCCTGGGAGAAACGTGGCTCAGATGTGGTGGTCCATCCTGCCGCCGCAGCAACAGCAGCAGCTGCGGCGCCCAGTGGCACGCATGCCATTGCAGCCAGCAGGGCCGCCGATAGGGCAGTACAACCGGTACTGCTGTACCGGGCCCGGGCGGTCTGTGAAGCCAGGGGGGGCCCGTCGCCGCTGGCAAGCTCCGCCCCCTTGCTTCACAGAGGCTCTCTCTTAATTGTATGCACGTCCGTGCGACGCGCATGCAATTAAGATATACGGCGGAGCAGGGAGCGCTGTGTGCGCCCTGCCCCTGCCGTACCTAGTGGGCAGGCGGCGCGATGCGAGTGACGTCATCGCGACGCCTGCCGAGCTTCCTGTCCTCAGCGCCAAGCCTAAAGAAGCAGGCTTGGGGCCGGGAGCGGACGGAGACGCCGGGGGAGCGCGGCAAGGTAAGTAATAAGCTACGGGGGGCCCTAACATTAAAGGAGGCGTTGGCCCTGCACTAAAGGAAGGATGGGGGCCCTGCACTAAAGGAAGGAAGGGGGCCCTGCCAACTAAAGGAAGGAATGGGGGCCCTGCAATAAAGGAAGGATGGGGGGCCCTGCTACTAAAGGAAGGATGGGGGCCCTGCAACTAAAGGGGAAGGATGGGGGCCCTGCAAATAAAGGAAGGATGGGGGCCCTGCAACTAAAGGAATGGATGGGGTGGGGCCCTGCAAATAAAGGAAGGATGGGGGCCCTGCAACTAAAGGATGGGGGCCCTGCACTAAAGGAAGTATGGGGGCCCTTCACTAAAGGAAGGATGGGGGCCCTACACTAAAGGAAGAATGGGGGCCCTACACTAAAGGAAGAATGGGGGGCCCTGCAACTAAAGGAAGGATGGGGGCCCTGCAACTAAAGGATGGGGGTCCTACAACTAAAGGGGGCCCTGTGCTGCCTACACTGGGCCCTAAGCTACCTACGTCTCCCTAAGCTACTTAGCTACCGCCCAGGGGCCTCATTTTACCTGTATATTGACTGGGGGGCCCATAACTACGGGTGGTAATTATTAACTTTGGGCCATTATAGATGGGGAGTTTGTACATGGGGGGAAGGGAGCATCATGGAATGATAAAAAAAAAAAGTGAGGAGTCTCAGGTGTTTTTGTTGTAAATTCTACAGGGACGAGTGGTGGATGGAGCAAGTCATCATGGAGGTCTGGACTGAATAGGAAAAAAAGAAATTTAACGACCCTCAACAAGACGCCACCCTGTGAGGCCTAAATGTAAGTAAACTATTTGTAAAAAAGCACCTGTGACTTGTATCTACCAAATGGGTCACTGTGGTGGAGGAAAATGGGGGGTTTGGAAAGGTTTTATTCAGTAACAGTGTGGTGGTATTATTCGTATTGTGATGTTGGAGATATTGGGGGGTGATAGGCGGTATTTTGGTGTTTGTAAAATTTGTTGAAAATTGTGATATTGGTCTTGGTTTACCTATGGTGGGCTAGACAGATTGGTGTATAGGTGGCGGTATTTTTAGTATTTTTATATTTTGGGGCAATATTGGTCTGGGTATACGGGTTTTTGGTCGAACATTAAGAGGGGTATTTCTGGCCCTTTTTATATGAACTGCCCACAGAAAAGATTAACTGTACCTTGTAAAATCCGCAAGAAAAAAATCCTAAAACCCAAGGCCCACAATTGCATTTTTTTTTTCTTGTACCCCAGAAATAATTTTTTTTTTTTTTCCGGGGTTGGTGATGGTTGGGGACGGGGGAGGGTGGGGCCTGCGGGATGGCTGGGGGAGGAGGGTGTGGGGGGGGGTTTGGGTGGGCCGGAGCCTACCGGGGAGGGAATGGAGGGGGGGCCCAGACCTCCAGCTGTATGGGGCCCCAAAATTTCTATGGGGGGGGGCCCTGGCACCAGTCAAGGTTTTCCCCCCCTCTTCAGAAGGGAGTGTTTTGTTTTTGCCTCTTCCAGGCCAGAGCTCCTGCCCCTCGCTACTCAGGGGGCGCCAGCAGTGTTAACGGGGCATTGCAAAGGAAACAGAATGCCCCCAACCCCCTAAGGTCCCAAAAGGGGAAACCGTGCCCCGTCCAAGTTGTTGGTGCTGCAGTCCCCCCCCCTTTCTAAATGGGTGGCTCGCACCGATTAGAGAACTAATGGCTTGTGCCGAGCCGAGATGGAGAGTTCAAGCCGTAATTTCTTTTCCAAAAAGGCATACCACACTTTATAAAAATGTAGAACAGAAGGGTGGGTCATCCTTGATTAAAAGTTTGTTCCCCAAATGCACCAACAGACGGGGGAGCTGTAATACGGCGGGCCTTACATGTCCTTTTTCGCCCATTGGGTAATGTGCTTCCCGCCCAGGGGACACCAACAACTTTGGACAGTAACCCCCCCGTTTCCCCCTCCACGTTGCAAACGCTGCTCCTGCGCCAAGTCCGCCTCCTCCCCTCCCCCCACCACCACCACCAGGGCCCCTCCACAAGTTTTCGCTCCATAAGCATGTGAGGGCCCAGCTGTCAGAGACACCGGGTTGTCCCCCGCAAAAAAAAGACACAGGGGGGAATTTCTCGTTCATGCGCAAAAAACGATGTGTGGGCTTCCTCCGCGCCCAAATGCAAATCGGAAAACCATGGGGACGGGCAAAGGGAAAGGAAAAAATGGGTCCCGGGGTGCACCGAGGAGGGATGGTCCCTCGCCCTGCATGGCGCATGGTTCAATCTGGTTGTGAAAAAAGGGTTTCCTGAAGTCTTTCCCCCATCTTCAGAAGATTCAAAAAATGGGCCCGGAAACTGTCATGCACTTCATCCATTCCACAAAGCCCGGGAACACCCACCTCGAACGGGGCCCCCCCCAACCACTCTGATATGCGATTTTTCCACCCTTGGAAATTCCAGCCCCACATGTTGGACCAACGTATGAACAGAAAGGCCATTAACGATTTTTGATGATCCAGGGGGACAGGGACTCCCCCGGTAACTTTGTGTCACCAGTGGACTCATGCGGACACTGCCCCTTTGCTGAGGGCCCTTTGAGGGGAATTTTTTCTCGCCAGGACTACGGGATGAATAAGCATTCCACTGCTTCATTTTGGGAACAGACTGAAAAATCTGTCGGCGGGGGACTGGGGTGGCGACTACATCTCGTGGCCACATGGTCCAGTGGGGACAAAACGGGGGGGAGGAAATTGGAGCAGAAGCTTTGTTGGGTGAAATATGGATTTTTCTACCCAGGGGTGACAAGGAGAGGAGAGGAGCAGCTGGGGGATTTTAATGGGATGAGGAAACAGGCGATCCCCCAAGCCCCGGGCAGTATAAGGGGAGATGGAGGCAGGGAGCCCCTCGGAGTCACTTGTGCAGATGGCCCGCAGCATGCGTTATCCGGGCTGTGACAGCCGAATAGTAAACACCGGCAGGGGTGACTTCGGCTCCCCCCCTATTGGACCCTTCTACGGTCCAAAAAGGGAGCCCTTTTTCCCAGCTGCTGGGAAAGGGGGACAAACTCAAAAACTAAAAGAAATCCTCCGAAAACATTGGGGGGCGCCTATTGCGGCATTGTCCCGCCCCTGACAGGTTGACCCCGGGGGTTCTCAGCCCTCAGTACTACTGCCGCGGCGCGGGGGGGTGTGGGGAGGACAGTACCAGCTCCATCAGCGCAAACTAATCAGGGATAAATGATATCAGCTTCCTTCACCCACCTAGTGAGGGGGCAGGGGCGCCACAGCAACAGAGAAAGGGGGGACCTGGAGCAGTCCTTAACCAACGGTGGGGGCCCTACTTAGACGCACTCTGCCCACCCCCAGTTTAGAAGATCCGCTGGACTACTGGGTAACCAAACTGGGTGTGTGGCCGCAACTTGCCGAGTTTGCAGTGGAGAAGCGGTCCTGCCTGGCCAGTAGTGTGGCATCAGAGCGGGTGTTCAGTGCGGCGGGGGCCATCGTTACCCCAAGGAGAACCCGCTTGTCCACCGGAAATGTGGAACAACTGACCTTTCTCAAGATGAATCAGGCGTGGATCAGCCAGGATTTCCACATACCAATGCGTTAGGCGTCAGACTACATCAGCTATGACACCTCACCCAAACTGTGAGAAATGAGTATGGGTTCAAACTACCTGCCTCAGCCACTATTCTGATGCCGCCAACCGCCTGATGCCACACATCTGCTGCCAGTTTCTCCTCTCCCTACCACCATCTTCCAGGGACTGGTACCACCCCCCTCCCACTGTCATTGTGCCACTGTCTGACCTCATGCTGCTGTGTGGCTGCTGCCGTGACCTCCACACTGTGTCATTGTGCCACTCTCTGACCTCATGCTGCCGCCGTCAACTCCACACTCTGTCATTGTGCCACTCTGTGGCCTACTCCTGTTTTTACCAACTCCAGAATTTGTCATTGTGCCACTGTCTGACCTCATGCTGCTGCTGTTGCTGCAGCCATGCCCTCCACACGCTGTCATTGTGCCACTCTCTGACCTCATGCTGTTGCTCCTGCCGTCACCTCCACAATGTGTCATTGTGCCACTCTGTGGCCTACTCCTGTTTTGCCACCTCCAGTATGTCATTATTCCACTGTTTGGCATCATGCTGCTGCTGTGGCTGCTGCTGTGCCCTCCACACTCTGACATTCTGCCACTGTCTGACCTCATGCTGCTGCTGTGGCTGCTGCCGTAACCTCACACATGTGTCCTTTGTGCCACTCTGTGGCCTACTCCTGTTTTTTGCCACCTCCAGAATGTCATTGTGCCACTGTCTGACCTCATGCTGGCTGCTGTGTGCGCTGACCTCCACACTGGTCATTGTGCCACTGTCTGACTCATGCTGCTGCTGTGCTGCTCCCCGGGACCTCCACCTCTGTCTGTGTGCCATGTGGCCTACCCAGTTTGGGCCACCCCCAGAATGTCATTGGGGGCCACTGCCTGACCTCATGCTGCTGTGTGGCTGCTGCTGGACCTCCACACTGTGTTCATTGTTCCCACTCTGGGCCTACCCCAGTTTTTGCCCACCCTCCAGAATGTCATTGTGCCACTGTCTGACCTTCATGCTGCTGCGGGTGGCTGCTGCCGTAACCTCCCACTGTGTCATTGTGCCACTCTGTGGCCTATCCTGTTTTTGCCACCTCCAGCATTGTCATTGTGCCACTGTCTGACCTCTGCTGCCTGTGTTTGCCGTGGCTGCTGCCGTGACCTCCAAAATGTGTCATTGTGCACTGTCTGACCTCATGTTGCTCTGTGGCTGCTGCCGGGACCTCCACACTCTGTCATTGTGCCCACTCTGTGGCCTACTCCTGTTTTTACCAAATCCAATTTGTCATTGTGCCACTGTCTGACCTCATGCTGCTGCGTTGCCCTGCCATGCCTCCACACTTGGTCATTGTGCCATCTCTGACCTCATGCTGTTGCTCCTCCCGTCACCTCACACTGTGTCATTTGCCACTCTTTTGCCTAATCCTGTTTTTGCCACCTCCTGAATGTCATTGTGCCCCTGTCTGGCCTCATGCTGTTGCTGGGGGCTGCTCCCGTGCCCTCCACACTCGGGTCATTGTGCCACTGTCTGACCTCATGCTGCTGCTGTGGCTGCTGCCGTGACCACCACTCTCTGTCACTGTGCCACTCAGTGGCCTACTCCTGATTTTGACACCTCCAGAATGTCATGGTGCCACTGTCTGACCTCATGCTGCTGCTGTGGCTGCTGCCAGACCTCCACACTCTGTCATTGTGCCACTCTGTGGCCTACACCTGTTTGGCCACCTCCAGAATGTCATTGTGCCACTGTCTGACCTCATGCTGCTGCTGTGGCTGCTGCCGTGACCTCCACACTGTGTCATTGTGCCACTGTCTGACCTCATGCTGCTGCTGTGGCTGCGGCCGGACCTCCACACTCTGTCATTGTGCCACTCTGTGGCCTACTCCAGTTTTTGCCACCTCCAGAATGTCATTGTGCCCTGCCTGCCTCATGCTGCTGCTGTGGCTGCTGCCGTGACCTCCACACTGTGTCATTGTGCCACTCTGTGGCCTACTCCAGTGTTTGCCACCTCCAGAATGTCATTGTGCCACTGTCTGACCTCATGCTGCTGCTGTCGCTGCTGCCGTAACCCTCCACACTGTGTCATTGTGCCACTCTGTGGCCTACTCCTGTTTTTGCCACCTCCAGAATGTCATTGTGCCACTGTCTGACCTCATGCTGCTGCTGTGGCTGCTGCCGTGACCTCCACACTGTGTCATTGTGCCACTGTCTGACCTCATGTTGCTGCTGTGGCTGCTGCCGGACCTCCACACTCTGTCACTGTGCCACTCTGTGGCCTACTCCAGTTTTTGCCACCTCCAGAATGTCATTGTGCCACTGTCTGACCTCATGCTGGCTGCTGTGGTGCCGCCCGTCCCTCCACAACTCTGTCACTGATGTTGCCCCTGAGCTCTCAGCTTGTTTTTTTCCAGCTTTTGCTGCCCTAACTTTATCAGGCTACTGTCCCGCTTCAGTTTTTTGGTCAGTTTTGCCCTCTTAAGTGCCCAGGGAATTTTATAGTCAAATGATTCTAAGAGCGGCGGCAGTCATCTGCATGTCATACTAAAACACAACATTGTATGAAGACCAAACCGAGCTCCCTCTGCATATTTAAGCATGGCACAACGTTCCACAGCACCCTACAGGCTCTGTGCGCCTGGAAATAGCTGTTTTTTAACGCGATTCGGACCAAAGCGAAATTTGTCGGAAAATTTGGCGAAGTCCATGAATCGAATTTTTTGAGAAATTCGCCCATCTCTAATTATTGACTTATATATATCAGAAATACTGGCTATTTCTAATGTACTAAGTTTAAAAAAAAAAAGTGAGGGCATTCTAGGGCATCACATGATACTACAGTTTATACCCAATTTTTGGCCCATAGCAGCTCCTTTGACTGACCTTTACAAGGGTAAAAAAAACAGTGATGGTGAAATGGAGCCCTAAAGCAGAGAAGGCGTTTCAGATCTTAAAGCAAGCTCAATGTTCACAGCTGGTGCTGGTCACTCCTGACTTTAAGAGGGTGTTTGTGGTGCAGACTGACGTGTCTGAGGCAGGTATAGGAGCTGTTCTGTCACAGGTCAGCGATAGGGTGGAACATCCCATAATGGACCTGAGTCGGAAGTTAAACCAGCATGAGATAAATTATGCAGTGGTTGAGGAGTGTCTGGCCATCAGATGGATTTTGGAGTCACTTAAGGACTATCTATTGGGGAGGAAGTTCAGGTTTGTACTTAAACAAAGAGAAGAACAGTAGAGTGACAAGATGGGTTCTTGCCCTGCAGCTCTTCAACTTGAACACAGGCCTGGGAGACTGCAGGGAAATGCAGATGCACTTTCGAGAGTGGACTATTGTTCGGTAGCAGTTGCCCAGTCCCATAGGCCTGAGCTGGGGGCGGGGTAATATGTAATAAAACGACTGGTATAGTGCTGGGTGGAGGATCTATTCCTTCTAGATTCATTTTCTGGATGAAGGAGCAGAGGAGGCCAAACTTGAGAGGAAATTAATTAGTCCAGTGGGTAACTACTTAGGGTGCTTTCACACAGTATGGTTTTGGTGCGTTTTTGATGCGTTTTTTGTGCAGAACCGTACAGCATTAATTGCTGTGCCATTCTGCACAAAAAAACAGATCCGAAAAATGCATCCAAAACGCACCAAAACGCATCTGCGTGTGAAAGCATCCTTAAAGGGGTCGTCTCATCTCACTGTTTCATAGACCAAAACAGCATTCTTTCCTGCATGCACCCTCTCACTTCCTGGTCAAGCTGTCTGTAATTAGCATATGAGCTCTGTGTATCCAGACTTCTGCTAATTAGATAAACAATCTCCTTCTATGAGGTCCAGAGAAGCTTGAGAACTAAAATAAACAGTAGTAATTACACTCACCGGCCACTTTATTAGGTACACCTGTCCAACTGCTCGTTAACACTTAATTTCTAATCAGCCAATCACATGGGGGCAACTCAGTGCATTTAGGCATGAAAGACAGGGTTTCAAGACAAATCTCCTGCAGTTCAAACTGAGCATCAGTATGGGAAGAAAGTGATTTGAGTGCCTTTGAACTTTTGGCATGGTTGTTGGTGCCAGAAGGGCTGGTCTGATATTTCAGAAACTGCTGATCTCCTGGGATTTTTCCCACGCACAACCATCTCTAGGGTTTACAGAGAATGGTCCGAAAAAGAAAAAACATCCAGTGAGCGGCAGTCCTGTGGGGGGGAAAATGCCTTGTTGATGCCAGAGGTCAAAGGAGAATGGGCAGACGGGTTTGGGAGCTGATGGGAAAGGCAACAGTGACTCAAATAGCCACCCGTTACAACCAAGGTAGGCAGAAGAGCATTTCTGAACGCACAGTACGGCGAACTTTGAGGCAGATGGGCTACAGCAGCAGAGACCACACCGGTGCCACCCCCTTTCAGCTAAGAGCAGGAAAACTGAGGCCCCAATTTTGCCCAAGCTCATCGAAATTGGACAGTAGAAGATTGGAAAAACGTTGCTGGTCTGATGATTTTTCGATTTCTTTCTGCGACATTCGGGTGGTAGGGTCAGAATTTGGCCTCAACAACATGAAAGGGATGGATCCATCCTGCCTTGTATCAAAGGGATCAGGCTGTGGGTGGTGGGGTCATGGTGGTGGGGAATATTTTCTTGGCACTCTTTGGGCCCCTTGGACCAATTGAGCATCATTGCAACCCCCTTGTGGAATCTATGCCACGAAGAATTGAGGCAGTTCTGAAGGCAAAAGGGGGTCCAACCCGTTACTAGCATGGTGTACCTAATAAAGTGGCCGGTGAATGTAGTTTCTTTTGTCTGAAAGATCAGATAACACACAAGCTCTCAGGCTGCCAGCAGTTCTGTACTGCTACCTGTGTGATGACCTCACTCCCTGCTATCGGATAAGACAAACAGCAGAGGAAAACAAGCAAACAGATTGGTCATTAGAGAAACCAGAAAGTCCTCAGAAGGTGAAAAATCATTTGCAGCTCCTCAACAAAAAATAAATAAATGAACAAAGCAATATATTTGGAAAACGTCTTCATTTAGTGTTCCCTACATGTTGAAAGCTATTTTTTGAAGTGAGACAACCCTTTTAAGAGAAGCCAGGAGGGAATGAAGAGGTTTTTCATTTGCCTTCTGGCTGGAGACACAGCAAGCTAGTTCTGAGAAACAGTCCAAGCCTGACTGTCTGTATAAACACACAACGCATGGTTCAGGCTTGTGATGAGTTTTTATGAAAAAAGTTACAATTTTGGAAACTACAGTAATTGCCGAAAGTTTCCTACAAAGTTATATAAATGGATGTGTGATTTCCTCATTCTGTCTGTGAATTCATTTTTTTTTTTTTTTTACTTGTCTTGGTCCTGAGGCGTCAAGAATATTAGACTTGTAAGCATTTTCTATGTTTGTGCACTGGCTGAGTGGGCAATCATAGTATAAGATGCTCAATCAGAGGTTTGGATTCCACAATTTCTGTATCTGAAAACAAATTACTTCTACATTCAGAGAAGGCTACGGGAAGCCCCAAAATGCTTGTGAATGGTAAAAAAAAAAGATGACGGGTTCATGTGATGTTGCTTTGCGCACAATTTAGTGCATAAAATCTATGCATAATGGGCCTCAGTCAGTGTCGGACTGGTCCACCTGAGAACAGGAGGTGGAGACCTATGGCCTAGAGTGGCAAGATTTGCAGAGGCGTGATGCAGCGATGTCATCATGTCTCCTGTACCACTGCATCTGCTGGGCAGCCTGCCTTAGGCTTATTGCCTAGGAGTTCCCGGAAGCAATATCCTAGCATAGGTGGCAGGATAACGTCACACCACCCATGCTGCAATCAGGCTCCTGGAACGAGTTACTTGGCAGAGGAAGGGGCAGAGATGAGTATCTTTTTTATTTTTTTCAATCAGCCTCTATACCTGCCTATCTACCTACAGGGGGCCTATATCTATCTAGAGGTGGTCTATACCTACAGGGAGCATATATCCACAGTGTCGGACTAGGGGCCTGGGGCCCACCAGTAAAGTTTATTTTTGGCCCACCAGTGGAGTATATTGGGGCCCACCCTACAGCTACTGTACACAACTGCACATGACTCCTGCACTCTGCCTCTTGCTCTCCGCCTCTTTTTTATCTGTCTTTTCCTCTGAAAAGTAGCCCCTGACCTGCCATGCTCAGGGGCCCACCAGTGGTTTCCCTTGCTCCTTTTGTGTGCCAGTCTGAGTCTGTTGGATACATACAGAATATTATTGTTGTGCATATTAAAATGCCCATAGACACTAAGGGCCACATAGGTTACTATGGGCAAAAGAGTGAGTTTTAGACCTAAACAGTTTCGTACATGTGGCCCTAAATATGTGCAATAGATTTTTTTTTTGTATCAGATAATTTTTTATTAAACAATGTATGCAGATACAGAATAGAACGTCTTTTACCATTATTTTTTACATCAATGTGCAATAGATTTTACACGTTTTATAGTTTTAAAAAAACTGGATGAAATAAGATGAATCTTTCCCATTTGATTCTTATGTGTTTGTTTACACTATGCGTTTTCGTTGCAAATTTCAACTGCATCAAAAACACAAGCAATAAAAAACACAAGCAGGTTTTCTTAATGCAGGTGACGTTTTTTTTGAAAAATGCAAGCGTTTTTAATTGTTTGGATTTTTGTTGCGTTTTTCAACTGCAACATGTGAACCAACCCTCAATGGCAAGCCCTCGTGTATGTCCATGCTGCTCTAAGGCTGCTTTCACACAGCGCAGTTTTGGTGCATTTTTAACTGCGCTCCAATTAAACTGCCTTTCTTACCAGCAACTTTTTTTCACTTACCTAAACTGTTTGGAAAGTGAGTAATCAATGAGTGTGTCTGTAATCAACAATACATCAAACACAGTAATTGATTTCTTACTTGAAACACCTTTTTGAACAATTTAGACAACTGAAAGAAGCTTGCTGCTAATAAAGGAAGTTTAAATGGAGCGCACCAAAACTGCTCTGTGTGAAAGCACCCTAATGGCAAGCAACATGATTTAGTAACAGGTGCCCCAATTCCATTGTACTATGCATCATTTTAGAGAAATCAAAACTTTAAGGTGCCTTCACAAATTGCGTTTTTGGTGCGTTTTTTTGTTTGTTTGTTTTTTTTGCAGAAATGCACAGCAATTATTGCTGTGTATTTCTGAAAATATAACCGCAATGTGTTAAAGCACCCTAATGGTGCTTTTACACATAGCATTTTTTGGTTGTTTTTTTTTTTTTTTTTTTTTTCAGAAATACACAAATGCTGTACATTTCTGCAAAAAAAATTCACCAAAAAACGTATAAAAAATGCTCCGTGTGATAGCAACCTAAGACGCGAGTTCCCGCGGGGCGGCGGGGCCAGCAGCCCGCCAGCCCCATAGACATGCATTACTCACGGCGCGTAAACGCCGTGAATAATTGACATGTCACTTATCTCACCGTATTGTACGAGCGGGGAGAGGAGGCATAATCCATAGTTCTCTATGAGATCTGTGGATTACCATAATTATTAGGACGTATCTCGCCCGATATTGAGCACAGAACGCCGCGAAATATGCCGCAAAATACGTCCCAATTCAAGCCGTGTGAACTTAGCCTAAAATGTGCCCGGCTCAGGTAGTAGCACCTGCTGGACGGCTTCCATTCTGCCTAGCTCAGTTTGATTGACAGTTTTCCATCTATACATAAATAGGGAAGGAACTGTCATCTAGCTGATATGGTGAGAACCCAGAGAGGACCTGAGACACCTATCTATCACTTGTGTTGGACAGTTCCCTTGGCAAGTGATTCATCCATTGTGCTGAAGTGTCTCTCCTCCTTTGGTATTTCTACAACAGAATGTGCGTGCTATAGATTTGAAAACTACCAACATGCTCTAAGTAAAGGGTGCAGGGCTATCTGATCCACTGACACCTGCCCAGCATCCTTGGGTCAGCTTTTTTAACTAATTGGTATCGCCACATCCATAAAAAATCGAATCTATTAAAATATAACATTATTTATCTCGTAGGCTGAAAACCATAGAAGAAAAAAATTCCAAACACCAAAATTGCGGATTTTTGGTTATTTCATGTCGCCTAAAGATTGGAATAATATATGATAAAAAAAAAATCCATCCCAAAATGTTACCAATAAAAAGCACACTTTCACATTTTGCCCCACTTGGGGCATGTCCCCACTGCACGGGTTTTCGGCCGTTTTTGCAGCCAGTTTGCGTTTTTTCAGACCTCCTGAAAAACCGGCCGAATATGAGCACAATGGTGGTCTATGGAAAACCCATGCAGTGGGGACTGCTGCACGGGTTTTCCGTCCGGCGTTTTCTCTGCCCGCGGTCCGGCCGCAAAACATTGTTGGAGCATAATCTTCCGGCCGGTTTCCGGACGGAATCTGTGCTTCTCAATGTGAAGGGGGAGGGGTTTTCTCCGCTCATCGCCCGCGGCGACACGTGCGGCTGCCGCGCTGAGGACTCCCTGCCAAGAATTGACAGGAGAGTTCTCAAATACGCGCGGCAAGGCCGCGGCCCCAAACCGTGTGAATATTAACGCGGTTTCCAATAGGAAACCATGTTAATAAACTAGGCGCGATTTGGACGCGGTTTTGGACGCGGAAACCGCGTCGGAACCCGTGGCCATAACCGCGGCCAAATCCGTCGTGTGAACAGGGCCTTAGGGTGCGTTCACACGGCAAAGGCAAAAACAGCTGTTTTTGCCTCTCATTTCAAGCAGTTTTTGGACTGTTTCTCAACCTCCAAAAACACACCCACTATAGGTGGGATTATTCTTCACTTTTCTTTTGCAAAAACCGAAAACCGCCCAAAAACCGCATCAAAAAACGCGCCAAACACCGCCGGCTACGGTTTGAGCGGTTTACATTGACCCCAATGTTAATTTTCCATCTAGAAACCGGTCAGAAGAATGTGCATGTTCAATATGTTGCAGTCCGCCGGTGGTCTGAAAAACCGTCCAGCGGAAAAACCATTCAGTGGGGACAGCAGGGCGGTTTTTCAATTGAAGTCTATGGAAGACAGTTTGTTGCAGGTTTTCTGATGGTTTCTAAAACCACAAACCGTCGGAAAAACCGTCCAAAAACACTTGCCGTGGGGACATGCCCTTACAATTTTTTTGCAGTTTCCCAGTATATTCTATTTTGTCTGTACCTACACCCTCCAAATTGTAAAGTGCTGCGGAATATGTTGGTGCTACATAAATAAAGGTTATTAGCATTATTATTTGTGATACTTTTCGGGTACGTTACATGTGACGGCTTTAGTCGACCTGTTTACTGTTCTTCCAGGTTTTATTTATGGAAAAAATAATCTAAAATACAGAATGTTCTTTTGACCCCGAGGTTTTCCCTCAGCAGGAGTCATTGACACACAAGGAACCTTGCAGAGCTTGTACTAGTCTCAAGCTGTGAACAAATACATCAAAGAGATCCTTTGGATTAACCGCTCTAGTTCAGAAGGAAATATCATTGTGACATTGTAAGCCCAAGGTAAGCACAAAGCTCGCTTCCGAAGTCATTCTTTTTGCACAGCAGCATCAAAGTTTCATTGTTTAATAAGAATAATAGACTAGACGAGTGAGACTCTTATGAGCTAGAGGTAGGCTGGACATAGGAGGGGCTCCCCATGGTATGTCATTATGGGACATACTCTCTATATCACAAAGAATGGGCTATTTTGTTTAAGTGTCCAATATTTTCACTGAAGTAACAAAGTTTTTAAAAACAAAAATTGGCAGTATTTTTTTTACACTTGTTTCGGCAGTCTTATGCAATTAAACATAACATAGAATTTTTTTCCCCTTTTTTTTACCTGTCACAGTAAAGAGATTTAACTCCTGAATGTCTGGGAAGACTAATGGACTAATCTTACTTTACTGCAGCTGCTGCTTATCTGCATGTACAAATAGTAGGTAATGAAATAATGACCGCTCTATTGCTCTCTCCACAGAAATAGACAAGATTAGACTACATCGCCAGGTCAATGACAAGACCAATACATGAAAGATAAAGGGTTACTCTTTTCCTGCACTGGGAGGTTTCCAGCTTTCTTCAGACTTATTAGGTTCTGCTTACACCTTTCAGGCCATAGTTGGTCTAGAAAACAGCCATCAAACAGTAGTCTCATCAAAACTCAAAGAGGGGTGTAACGCACCGGAGTAGTGGGTCCGCTGGGCCAGCTTGGTACAGGCCCCCAACCCCCCCAAACCCCCCCAGGGGGGGAGGGAGTCTAAGGATATTGTTCACAACGGTGTATTTGCAGGGAGTAAATTACGCCCGCAATTACGCACACGTGTATACCGGGGCGGGGCAGGAGCGGGGGGACTGTGCAGGGGGCTGCACTTCGCCGGCCCATAAGATCTTGAATTGCCAGCGGGCGTTTATACGCACGCTAGAATTCACATGTCAAATTATCTCCCGCCCGGCGGGCTTCGCCGGGCGGGGAGAGCGAGAGTAAGCCATAGTTCTGTATGTGAAACTGTGAATTACCGTTAATGTATGGGCGTTTTTCGGCCCGTACTTGGCGCACTTCGGCGCGTAATTA
The DNA here is from genome assembly GCA_025379985.1 of Phyllomedusa bahiana. Lineage (NCBI taxonomy): Eukaryota > Metazoa > Chordata > Amphibia > Anura > Hylidae > Phyllomedusa > Phyllomedusa bahiana. The sequence continues at coordinate 126,417 of JAODAL010004818.1, read as the reverse complement.
CGGACCGAAATACGGCCCATTTTAAGCTGTGTGAACATGCCTTAAGTGGGTCTCAGTTTTCACCAGAGCCCGCCGCAAGGCAGGATGGACTTGCCGCGGTGGGATTCCACCAGGTCGCTACCACTTGCGCCTTGCTTGTGGTGGTAGCCGAGGTGCACCTAACGCAGTGTACCGGAGATGTAGACAAAACTCGTAGTCCGGGGACGCGGTAAGAAGGTCAGGACAGGCGGCGAAGAATCGTCGGTCTGAAGAACTTAAGGCTGGCGGGACTGGCTCACATGGATGAATGGCAAAAACCGGAACACTGGGGAAGGCTTCCGAGCCATTAGGGTAAGGGCCTACTTATGGACTTCGGCAGAAGGTAGTTCCTGGAGACTGGTCTGGAGCCCGTATATAGGTCAGACGGCCAAGAGCAAACACCAATTACCGGCGCGCTACTCTGTACATGTGAAGTTTGAAGGGCCGCGGCACGCGCCGCGCTCCTATGGAGACAGACGCGCGGGAAGCAGGAGCGGGACATGGTAATGAATTACGCTCCGACGGGAGCCTGAGGGGGGAGGGCAGGGGAACGAGTGCGCCTCCAGCCCGAACTATGGGCTGCAGCTCCACACGTGATACGGGGAAGCCATGTACAAGGAAGCCTTGTACACATCGGAACGTTAAAAAAATCATATAAAACATATACATATAATACTCACATATTGCTTGTCAATATGTGGGAAAAAAATTCTGGCAGTGTGTCCACCGTTAAAGTGAACCTTGCGTGCATTTTTTGACAGGCTAGCTACTGTTGTGCTTGTTGTCCAAAAAACACCATAAAAATGTAGAAGCACTTGATAAAAATGTGCAGTTCTTTCCTTTAGTCTAGAATACTGCTTCTGTGCCTCAATGTATCAGGGTCTATATAACACTTACACTTGTATCGTCTTTTGTGCCAGATGGTCCTCTAGAGCTCGGGTGCGACTGCTACGTCTGTATCACTTAACGCCACATCCCAGTGTAAGAGTATTGACTGTCTTTTGTCTGTCTTGTGGCAGTGGTCACTCACTTCAGGGTCATGTATCGGAGCCATTGTTCTCTAGAACAGCCCCTCTAGTTCTTGAAAGCAGATACAATTTTTTAGCTATTTGGTGTGGGGGGATGAGAAAGTACTGAATGATATATCCGACAATGTACAGACTTTTGATAGTCAGTGTATTGACCTTTGCTGTTTCCCACAAGTTCTTGCTTCTTCACAGCCAGCTTCCGACTTGTACTTCCCATTGTGAGTCGTGGGCAGCTTCTACCGCACGCTCTGATATGTCCTTGCTGAGCCTTGTTAGAGGCACATGGTCGATGATGAAGAGTGTCAACGCAGGGGTACAAGGCATACAGAGCTATAGAGTGGTATAGTCTGTCAGTTAGAATGTGAATCAAGATTCTGATACGCGAAATACAGCTAGGGGTGGTGACATCTATCATCCCGCTCAGGGCTACTGGACGCAAGGAGAGAGGTAGGTTGAGGTAATACATAGGGAAGCTAGTGTACAATTGGAAGGAGATAAGAACTGCTCTAACTCTAAGAATCAAATTCAGAAAAGCTCTCGCGTATTTGATAATAGTCTTTATTACTGTTGTACATGTTTAAAGGTTATTAAACGGGGTTTTTTTTTGACTCAACTACAAGAATTGTTTTTTATGTTAAAGTTCTTGCATTTACAAGTCTCTTTGCAATATGTGTCCATTATCAGTGTCCTACTATTTGAGATATTCCCCTCTTGTATGGGCTGCATCTGTCTCAGGTTGCTTATAGCTACAGACTGTTCAATGCTCTTCTTTATAGGCTGCCAGCACTGGTTGCATAGCTTACAGGACTCGGCATTACTGCCTCACTAAGTACGAGAAGCAGTTAAACACCGATTGATTTCAAAGTTGAACCAAGAAAACAGGACTGAGGTAAGATGAATCAAATGTTGATGAGCACTACCCATTAAGTCAAAATTACCCCCTTTTTAACCCTTTCAGGACGCAGACAGTTTTAGACCAAAAGACAGTGCCCTATTTTTAAAATCTGACATATGTAAATTTATGTGGAAATAACTGTTTAATACTTTTACCTATCCACGTGATTCATTGATTGTTTTGTCATGACAGCTTGTGCTTTAAGTTAGTAATAACATTTGGTCCATATAATTGCCGTTTATTTGTGTAAAAATCTAAATTTTCTGAGAATTTCAAAAGTTTCCCAGTGTAGGACAGATAATTATACCACACAAAATAGTTCAGAACTAGCATCTACCATATGTATACTTTATATAAAAAAAAATGCACCCTTTAAAGTACTCAAAACTTTCACAGAAATTAGAGCAAAGTGGAGGGGAAATTTTAAAATGTCCTTTTTTTGCAGATTTTCAATTTTTATCAATTATTGCAAGGAACACTGTAGATGTTACCAAAAAACAAACCAAAGTGCCCCCCCCCAATTCTGCTGTTTTTAGAGATTTCAGATATTTGTCCCTAGTGCGCTATTTTTAGACGCCATTACAGGGTTACGGACACAAAAAAGGCTAAAACCCAGGCGTAAGGTAGGTTAAGCCACACGGGTTTTTAAACATGTCTGGAAGGCAGATTTTGGTTGGTGCTATGTTCATTTGCAAAGTCCCTAAATACCAAACGGTAATCCTTCCAGAAGTCACCCCTTTTGGGATTCAACGCCTTAGGGAACAAATCAAAGGGTGCTTTCACACAGGCGTTTTTTTGATGCGTTTTTTTGTAGCAATGTACAGCATTAATTTTGCTGTGCCTTCCTGCACAAAAAAAGGGCCCCCAAAAACGCACCGTGTGAAACCCCCTTAGGCCATGATCACAGGGCTTATTTTGGATGGTTTCGTTCCGTATTCCCCCTTTTGCACGAATTACGGTGAAAAAACCACCCCGTCATTAGGGAAAATCCATATTCTCAAGAGAACTAGGATTCCGTCCCTCACCCCCTTGCCGTATTCGCAGGGGGGGGAGAAAGGGGACCTTTTTAATTATTCACGGGGGATAGGGCCATGGAAATGAATGTCTAGGGGGGGGGGCGGGCACCCGCCCCCCGCCCGCCTGCCCCATTACACAGGGGTAATTGGGGGAAACCCCGTCCCCCCCAATTTCGCCGGGGCTAAGCCTGTGAACATTGCCTTTGGGGGTACTGTACATGTCGAGCCCGCAGGTGTTCCATAGCTCTTCAGCATTGGGCCATGAAAATGGAGGGAAAAAAACAGCGATTCTGCCATCATTTTTGGACTTAATTTTTTTTAGCATTTCCGTTGGTAAAGTGACAGGTAACTTACTATGCAGGGCAGTACAATTTCAACGATTAAATTTTATATTATTTAAATATTTTATATGTATTTACTACTATTTCACAATAGAAATCATTTGAAAAAACAATTTTGTTTTTTATGACTATTCGGACGCCATACTTTTATTTTTTTGCATACGAAACTATTAAGGTCTTGTTTTTTGCGGGATGAGTAGACATTTCTTGGTTCCTTTTGGGTTCAAAGATCTTTAATGGCTTTTTATCAAGGATTTTGGGATGCGGATGAACAAAATACAGCAATCATAATAGTATTTTTTATTTTAATTTTTTACACTGGTCACCATGCAGTATAAATGATATGTTTACTTTATTCAGCGGGTCAATACAATTTTAGGTTTTTCTGCTTTAACAAAATAAAAAACTTTTACTTAAAAAGAAAAAACACGCTTTTGCATCGCCATAGCCTGAGGGCCATAACTTTTTTATTTTTCTGTATATGGAGCAGTGTAGGGGCTTGTTTTTGCAGGAAGTTTTCATTGGTACCACCTTGGGGTTTATATGACATTTTGATTGCTTTTTATTCCTTTTTATGTGCAGTAACAATTGACATTGTCTTCTTTGCTTTATTTTTCCGGCGTTCATCGTGAGGGTTAAATAACATATGTAGATATATAGGCTAGGTCATTACACACAGCGGTACCAAATATGTGCACTTTATTTAAAATTGCACTGTTCGTGTTTTATGTTATTTTGTGTGTGTTTACTTTTTTTTCACTTTTTTTTTCAATTTGGCATTTTTTTTTTGTAGGGTGCGTCCAATGAAGTTTTTCATTCGCTTTTTGGATTTTAAAACTGTCTGAAAACCAACTGTAAACCATCCCCTTAGACTTCAATTGAAAATGTGAGCTGTAGTCTAAAAGACTTCGAACATATACATTATTCCACCCGGTTTTACGGTGGAAATGTACCATTTAATGTAATAGGGGACGGCTGAATCCGCAAAGAAGCCGTCCCCAAAACTGTTAAAAAAAAATGATAAAATACTGGTTGGATTCTAAACCAGAATCTGACCGGTGTTTTGTCTGTGCCGTGTGGTTGTACCCTTACAATATATAGCAGTACATAGCTCAGTGCTAGTGGTGATGTCACAGGCAATCTGAAATGCTTTGTTAGGCTTCTGGATTACTAGGGAAGGCATTGTCATACCCTGATCATGTCACCGATACAAATTGCGGTAAATGACTGGCAATCAGGATGTAACGCTACGTCCATATGTGTGAAGAGGTTATTTTACCCATTAAGCATTTAAGAGGGACAGTGTCAAAAACCTTAGCAAAATCCACACTGTATCCAAAACTGCCCCTTTGTCCAGGTCTCTACTCAGGGCCGCCGTTAGGGCAGTACAACCGGTACTGCTCTACGGGGCCCGGCCAGTCTGTGAAGCAGGGGGGGGGCCCGCCGCTGTCAGCAGATTCTTGCAACATGCATACAATTAAGATGAACGGCGGGGCAGGGAGAGCTGTGCAATCCCTGCCCCTGCCGTACATAGCGCTGCAGGCGGCACAACGGAAGTGACGCCATCGCGCCACCTGCCGAGCTTCCTGTGATAGGCCCCAAGCCTAAAGCAGCAGGCTTGGAGCCAGTGCAAACGGAGATGCCTGGGGAGCGCGGCAGGTGAGTATTTAACTACAGGAGAGGCCCCTAAAACTACAGGAGGGGGGCCCTAAAACTACAGGAGGAGGCCCTAAAACTACAGGAGAGGACCCTAAAACTACTAGAGGGGGCCCTAAAACTACAGGGGAGGCCCTAAACTATGGAGGGAGGGCTATCCTGACTACAAGGCCCCTAAACTACAGGGGGTGGCTATTCTGCCTACAAGGGGGCCCTAAAACTACAGGGGGAGGTATTCTGACTACAGGGGGCCCTAAAACTACAGGTGGGACTGAGCCAGGGACAGAGTGGGGGGGTCCAGACGTTTTCAGCTGTATGGCGGCCCTGTCTCTACTCACATCTTCATAAAACTGGATTAGGTTGATTTGAAAGTTTGTTGTTACATAGTAAAGCCATGCTGGCTATCAGTCACACTATGTTCCTCCACATACCACTGAATATTGACCCTCAAGAGCATCTCACAATTGTTCCCACAATAGATAGTACGTGTAATATTATGTAACTACCTGGGAAAGAAGTAGCGCACGTTTTATAATGGGCACCACATTTGCTCCCTGTTAATCCCCTGGCACAGTGCTGGTCACTAACATGATGAACAGAGGTTCGGAGATAACTGAACTCTTAGGCTATGTTCACACAGGGTATAACATGGATTTCTGCTGCAAATTCCGCAATGCATCTTTCCCATGGAGTGTAGCCATTATAATATTTTACCATAGACTTTAATAGCTGATCAAAGTTTTTTTTATGCACAAAATTTCAGTGAAAACACTGTGAAAACCACATTTGTTGTCAATATTTATTAATATAGAACAACTACAGAGTAAATGTGTAACTGTAAGGCTTGCTTCACATTTGTATTGGAGGTTTCATCGCATAGGTGAAAACGGACATAAAATGATCCGTTTGACAACAGACACCAATGGACCCTATCCAGTGACGTAACTAGAATTCATAGGGCCCCATAATAAAATGAGAGGGGGCCCCGATACCTCATGACAATAAACTAAAACAGCAGCACAGGCAGCAATATTGAAATGTATAAATAATGTATCAGGTAACCCACATAGTAATGCCGAAGATCAGAAAGCCACAAAGTACTTGTTCCACACAAAAATGAACAATGATTTTGCACCTACACCTCTGGGCCCCATAGCAGTTATTGCTGCTATGGCTATAGTTACGCCAATGAACCTATCAATTACTATGGGTTTGTTGGGTTTCCACCCTAGCAACGAAACATCTGGCACAGATGTGAACAAAGCCTAATCAGGTGCGGAAGATGATTCTATTCCAAATGTAACAAATACTGCCACCTAGTGGTAAGATGTTCTATACAAGGTTACTAGTATCGTATACTACAGTTTTCGCCAGTTGTTACCAGTTTTTGTCCTTTTTAGATCCAGTATCATGTGTTGACTTTGTGGTATCTGTTAGTTACTAATGTCTGACATACAGGAAACACTCTGAAGGCAAAACAGGCCTAACACAGAGCTGATCCAGTGCTGGTTATATGCACTTATTATATGGCTGAGATATACTATCAGTATGTCTCTTATATATAGGGCGACATATTTGTACACGGCTTCGCCAGGTGTCTGGCGTCCTTTCAAGCTAAAAACTGGCGCAGCCCTGTTCTCTAGATTTTGAATCAAGTGCACTCCAAAATTAGGCGTATTATTGTGCGCTCGCGGCACTTTGTAATGCACCTGAGATCAGGGAGTGTTCTGGAGGCTTTCGCACACAAACCGTATGATTCTACACATTTATGACGGGAGGACGGCAAAACTGGGCGCATTACTGCTGGAACAGGTAAACCCTTTTAAAAGTGGTTTACCTGAGCCTGAATTTGTAGCTAGAAAGTGCTAAAATCCATGGCCCGCAGTAGAACAGGTTCATAGACTCAGGCGCCTTCTACACTACTAATGAATGCAAAAAAAATTGTGCCTGGGCACCAAAAATTATACATGTCACCCAAAATTCATGTTGTTGTTTTTTTTTTTTTATTTGGCGTTTTTTTTTTTTTTTTTTTTTGCTGAGCTTGTTATTTAGGATGGGGTTAATGTGTGTATCGTGCATTGTGTATTGCACGTGTATAAATAAAGTTGTGTATACATACACATATGCCAAGAATAAGGGTTTGAGCACCCGAAACGCGTCGGATGCTTGATGCTGGTCGCTACGGATTTTAAAGAATTTAAATAAAATAATATATTTTTAATTGAATAGGAGCTGGAGATCATTTGCTGTTTTACCCATAATTTATACTTGCCAAAGCTTGAGAAGTGAAATCGGGGAGATTTCGAGAAGATAAGTATAAAGCTATAAAGATTAGTTCCCTAAGAAATACACATGAAGCCTTGATGTCAGGTGGTGGCACCATAAAGTGTGAATGACAGTAGAAACCAGGAGAGGTGAGGATTTTGTTAGGATGTAGGGTACATGAAAGACTTGCCTGTTCGAGGAAGAGTCGAGTACATTTCCTCTTTTTCCAGAAGCCTCCCAGAAATTCCAGAAGAGTGGGGAAGTATGAGATGTCTTAAATCTATATATCCAAGCTTCTACTGTAGAGTTGGGTCCACACAACATGATTAAAAGGGCTTTTCTAGGACTTTTAAAAACGTCTCTACCACCTCCTACTGTGCAAAAATTTAACCCATACTTACAGTGTCGGACTGGGGGGTCTGGGGCCCACAGGGGAGTGATCTTGGGGGGGCCCACCCTACTGTACATGAAAATATTACCGGCCTCTCAGACATAAATGCGCCATTTTTACCACGTAATACAGTGTGCAAAACAGAACTGTATTGTGTAGTACAATGTAGTCACACATTTGTCAGTCTAAACATATCATGCTAGGACACCAGGGCTAAGTAGCTCCATCCATATCCCCACCACCCACATACAATATCCCCTCTACAATCAGGGACACATGTACGCTGCCACTATACATGCGCCGATATATCCTACAACAACGCCATATAGAGACCACATAGAGGTCAGACACCAGCTCAGGTATAACCTACAACACCGCCATATAGATACCACATAGAGGTCAGACACCAGCTCAGGTATAACCTACAACACCACCATATAGAGACCACATAGAGGTCAGACACCAGCTCAGGTATAACCTACAACACTGCCATATAGAGGCCACATAGAGGTCAGACACCAGCTCAGGTATAACCTACAACACCACCATATAGAGACCACATAGAGGTCAGACACCAGCTCAGTATAACCTACAACCCGCCATATAGAGACCACATAGAGGTCAGACACCAGCTCAGGTATAACCTACAACCCACCATATGAGAGACCACATAGGGGTCAGACACCAGCTCAGGTATAACCTACAAACACTGCCATATAGAGACCACATAGAGGTCAGACACCAGCTCAGTTAATAAGCCTACAACACTGCCATATAGAGACCCATAGAGGTCAGACACCAGCTCAGGTATAACCTACAACACCGCCATATAGAGACCAACATAGAGGTCAGACACCAGCTCAGGTCACCATCCCATTACAAATAAAAAAATAACCCCTGAAATCAGGACTCACCGAACGTCTTGACTGAGGAGTCGTTCTCTTCTCTTATGAGGTCGTTCTTAGTCCCTTTTCTTCTGCATCCGTTCCACACCGCCATGGATGACTTGTCCCGGCACAGCCATTCCTGTAGAAATTACACACAAATATCTTAGAATCCTCAATTTTCCAGCATCTCTTTACCTATTCCCACCTCTGTACAAACTACCCAGGTGGTGGGATGAGCGGGTACAAGCCTGTATCCTAAAGGGTTGGAGGGTGGGGAGAGGCCCCAGGTAACTAGATAGGCCCTATTTTGTAGGTAGACTCTCGCTGGATAAGTTGGTAGGCCAGCCCCAGGCAGGCTGGTGGGTACCTAGCCACAGGTGGGTGGGTAATAGCCCCCAGGTAGATAAGCAGGCCCCAGTTAGGCAAGTTGATAGGCTACAGTTAGGTTGGTGGACCCCATTTAGGTAGGCTGTAGGTAGGTGTTGGTGAGTCCCATTTAGGCTGTAGGTAGGTGGTTTCCCCAAGTTAGGTAAGCTGTAGGTAGTTAAATTTGGGTCCCCATTATATAGGCTGCAAGCAGTTAGGGACCCCTTTAGGTAGTATACAGGCATGTTAGGGCCTCCTTGGGTAGTATACAGGCAGTTAGGGGTTCTCCTTTAGGTAGTATACAGCAGTTAGGGGGATCTCCTTTAGGTAGTATACAGGCAGTTAGGGGGTCTCCTTTGGGTACTATACAGACAGTTAGGGGTCTCCTTAGGTACTATACAGTTAGGGGTCTCCTTTAGATAGTATACAGACAGTTAGGGGTCTCCTTTAGGTAGTATACAGGTAGTTAGGGGCCTCCTTTAGGTAGTATACAGGTAGTTAGGGGCCTCCTTTAGCTACTGTGTAGGTAGTCAGAGCCCCCTTAGTATTTAGGTAGCCAGGGCCCCCTGTAGGTAGTCAGGGCCCCCTGTAGGTAGCCAGAGGCCCCCTGTAGGTAGCCTGGGTCCCCTGTAGGTAGCCAGGGCCCCCTGTAGGTAGTCAGGGCCCCCCTATAGGTAGCCAGGGCCCCCCTTGTAGCCAGTCTCCCCCCTAATAGCCAGTGGCTCCCTAGTAGCCAGTGGCCCCCCTAGTAGCCAGTGTCCCCCCTAATAGCCAGTGTCCCCCTAGTAGCCAGTGGCCCCCCTAGTAGCCAGTGTCCCCCCTAGTAGCCAGTGTCCCCCCTTTGTAGTCAGGGCCCCCCTAGTAGCCAGTGTCCCCCTTAATAGCCAGTGCCCCCCCTAGTAGCCAGTGGCCCCCCTTTGTAGTCAGGTCCCCCTAGTAGCCAGTGGCCCCCCTTTGTAGTCAGGGCCCCCCTAATAGCCAGTGGCCCCCCTAGTAGCCAGTGGCCCCCTTTGTAGCCAGTGGCCCCCTTTGTAGTCAGGGCCCCCCTACTAGCCACTGGCCCCCCTTTGTAGTCAGGGCCCCCCTAGTAGCCAGTAGTGCCCCCCCCCTTTGTAGTCAGGGCCCCATAGTAGCCAGTGTCCCCCCTTGTAGCCAGTGTTCCCCCTAGTAGCCAGTGGCCCCCCTTTGTAGTCAGTGGCCCCCCTTTGTAGTCCGTGGCCCCCCTATGTAGCCAGTGGCCCCCCTTGTAGTCAGTGGCCCCCCTAGTAGCCAGTGGCCCCCCTTTGTAGTCAGTGGCCCCCCTAGTAGCCAGTGGCCCCCCTTTGTAGTCAGTGTCCCCTGTAGGTAGTTTAAAAAAAAAAAAAAAAAACAGCCACTTATCTGGCTCCAGCTCCCGGTCCCGCCGCTCCAAGCTGCCGCCGGCTCCGTACTGCCACCCTGCATAGGCGGCGCGGTGAAGTGACGTCACCGCGCTGCCTACGTCAGCAGTAGGGGCCGGCGCCCTTCAGGCTGTAGTACTAATGCGTTCAGCCTGCCAGGGAGATTCGCGGGAGCGACTAGCGCTAGTGGCATTAGTCCCCGACTCCCGGGCCGGTCTCTGAGCGCTCGGGACGGCCCCGGCGGCCCAGTCCGAGCCTGCATACTTATCTCTTCCATCACCACTGTGCCCATCGCTCTGGACCCCTACTGATGACATCACGTTCATGGATCACATGATGCTGCAGCCAATCACTGTCCTCTGTGGTCACATGCTATACAAGCAGACATGTGACTGCTGAGGCCAGAGATTGACTCCAGCATCATGTGATCCATGAACGTGATGTCATGAGGCACTGGTGGGGACACGTTTAAAAAGTTCCCTACCTCACATTTTGCTAAAATAGAAAATGAACCCATACTTACCTTTCCCATCCCCCCCGTTCCCCTCGGTCCCTCACTGATGATGTCACGTTTATGGATCACATGATGTCACAGCCAATCTCTGGCCTCAGCAGTCATATTCCTGCATGTACAGAACATTTTCCTAGACAGAGTTTGTGTGTGCTGGTGTTAGAGGAGCAACAAAACAAGTCTACCAAGTACCTGTCCGGGAATTTAAAAGAGTACCCTCCTCCGGCAAGCTCAAGGAAAGCTGTGTAATGTGACACAATGTGTAATGTGTGTTATTATTATTTATGTGGCGTTAAAGGGCTTGTCTCACCATGCTGTTTCACAGAGCCACATGTAGCTTCAGACTTGCACATCCTGGTTAGGCTGTGGGTGGTTCTATAGCAGCGATTGGCATATCATTTGTGCTATTCCTAGCTGATCCAATTACAGTGACACGACTGCAGGTGATTTATAATCTGTCGTGCACAAAGCTACAGCGCTCTAAGGATAGGTTCACATGGCTTATTCATGCCGTAATTGCGGGACGGATTCCGCCCGCAATTCCGGCTTGAATAAGGGGCGGGGCAGGGGCACAGCTCCCCGGCCCCATAGACCTGCATTAATCACAGCGCGTATTCCGCCAGGATAATGTGCATGTCACTTTCTCCCCCCGCGGCGGATTCACCGAGCGGGGAGGAGAGACGGAATCCATAGTTCTCTATGAGAACTGTGGATTACCGTACTGGCTGGTACGGATTGCAGCCATATTGCAGCGCAGTACGGCGCGCAATATGGCTTCAATCCGTCCCTGAAATAAGCCGTGTGAATGGCCCCTTAGGGTTAAAACTTGTTATTAACTTAGGTAAACAAGCTCTTGTGCTAGAGATAAAACTCAGCCGGGAGTTACTCACCATGGACTGATGGATGGACTGATGGCAGCCTGGATCATTCAAATAAGAAAGAGAGCAGAGAGAGTGGTCAGTAACCAAAAGAAACTTGTGTACACTAGCGGTAGATAAAATCTCCTTTATCTTCTGAACAAAGAAAAATCCAAACAGCAATGTATTTGGTAATAGTCTTCATTTACCTTTTTCTACATCGTATAAGCTTATCATTGTGGTGAGAAAACCCCTTTAAGTAATAACGGAACATCATCCCTAACTATTACATACTTTATAGAAACACTCGCCTCCTGACTTGCGCACATGCCCAGTAGATAAAAGCATACTGGGCATGCACGCTAGTCAGAAAGCTGGCACTTCTAGTGTGTATGTGGTAGTAAAGCAGGACGTTCCAAATGGAATGTAATCACTTAAGGACATATTAATAATAATAACGATAATGTGAAAACACACAATGTAGAATACATAAACAGTGAGTACAATGCTCATATTTTTGTAAATATTGTATTACATCTTTTCATGGGACAACACTTGAGATCTGACACTTTGATACAATGTAAAGTAGTCAGTGTACAGCTTGTATAACAGTGTAAATTTGGTGTGCCCTCAAACTAACTCAACACACAGCCATCAATGTCTAAACCACTGGCAGCAAAAGTAAGTACACCCCTAAGTGAAAATGGAAAAATTTTACCCAATTTGCCATTTTCCCTCCATGGAGTCATGTGACTCATTAGTGTTACGAGTGTCATGTGTGAATGGGGTGCATACTGGTCTTTCATACCGGTCACTGGAAATTCAACATGGCACCTCATGGCAAAGAAATGTCTGAGGATCTGAAAAATGAATTGTTGCTCTACATAAAGATGGCCTAGACCATAAGAAGATTACCAACACCCTGAAACTGAGCTGCAGCACGGAGCCCGACCCTAAAGGTTTAACAAGACCCAAACAGGCCCAACTACAACCAAAGAAGCTGAAGGGGCCCGCCTCATTCCAGACTATGATCCCCGCCAGGATTTCTGCAGCGTTAAAGGGGGGTGGGTCAGCCTTCAGTGCTCAACTATACCCGCCATGGAGACATTGGTCTGCTTCGTTAAAGTGATCCCAAGGGAAAACCCAAAAACAACAATAAGGACTGCATTACTCATTTTTTACTAAAATACCCATGCTGGAAAAGACTAGAAGATCAGTAAGGGTCAGGGGAATGAACCCCCAAGAAAAATTTGGGTTTAAAAAACTTCCCCCCGAAAACAAGTTGCGGGCCTTTAAAAAGGCCCGTCGGAGTATCCGAATTGCACTGGTGCATGCTGGAGGAGATATATGGTAACAGTCTTGTAACACGTCAGGTGACGGGCACACATACACTCCCAATCCCTCTGTTGCGAGTGACGCCGCGACCCATGTTCGGGGCGGGGGATCCCACGCCTTCCGTTTCTCACCCTCCCCGTCTCTTTCCGGGAGCGGCGGGGGGTTCATAAATTTTAAAGGGGCCCGCGCGCCCGGGAATTTTTCTATCACCGAGCGCAGACCCTATTTAAGTCCTGCCCCTTCCTTTGTTCCCTGCCCAATCAATAGTGCCCTAGAGCTTCTAGAAGAAGCGGTCCCCTGGTTAATTGCTTTTTTTCTGTGTAATGTACCTATTGCCTCTGTCCCTCGCCACGAACTTGCCCCTGTCAGACCTATCTACCTGTCCCGACTACGGCTTTTCTTCCAATTTTTTTTACCTGGGCATATCTTTACGGGCCAGCGCAACAATCGCGTCAGGGATAGTGATATGGTAGTTTGTTCCACCACAGCAAGCCCAATCTGCCTTGCAACGGGCTCTGGTGAATACCAGACCTACCTAGACTCCACTCCCTTAGTGGCTTACATCACTGCTTGCGGTAAATCCAGGGGGATCCCACTTTTTTTAAAACTGAAGGGGTTTTGAAAAATTTTTCCCCCCCCCCTTCAACGGGTTCATGCCCCGGGGTCCCGAGACAGTGGGGCTCTTCCCCTTTCCTCCTTTTGTCTAAAGTCCACATGAAAAACTGTGTTTTTTTCCTCTCCCTATGCCAGTTTTTTTTTTGGGAAGACTGTAGGGTTTAAAATAGAAACACCCTGCATTCAGTCTAGACAGTCTTCTATGAACTCAGGGGCACTGATCTTTTCCCCCTTCCTTTTTCTCCCCAGGTGGAAAATGGTTTTGTTTAAATTAATCCCCCCCTTCAAAAACCCACCGGGGCCCCAGCCCCCCGACCCTGTCCCCCTTTTTTACCCCAAACCCCAAAGGCCCCAAAAATTTCCCAAGGCACAATTCTGCAGTTTACTGGGAGCGTTTTGGCTTGTCAATTTTAAATTTTGCCGCCCCTTATTCTGAGTGAGTGAGCGGAATGCTGGGCCCCCCCTGAAATACCCCGGGGGAAAGGGGGGAAGCTAAATAGAATGTAAATTAGTAGAGCCATCGGGCCAATAAAATAAAAGGGGGCCCGGAATCCGACCGGCCTTTTGGGGGAACTTTGTTTCCCAAAAAACCCGAAGTTTAAGGGAGACAGTGAAACAAGGCAGTTTTGCTAATACACCAATTGCAAGTTGTTTTTTTTTTTAAACTGCCCCCTTTAAATTAAAACCCAAATTTAAAAATTTCTAATACAAAACCCCTTTTAAAGTTGTTTTGTTATAGGTGGACGAAATATATATATCAGCTATCCAGGAGTCGTAATGTGCATGCTTGAGAGAGAAGCTTAAAACATCGTACAAGTGTGCATCTCACTCGGTGTCCGACTACTCCTTTCTATCCAACCCCAAACACCAGGCCCTTGCTGTTTAAAATGAGCGCATTTTCCACAAAAAATCCTGAGTATCCCAAAAATTTTTCTATTTTAAAAGAAAGGGAAATTGTGCCCGGGGAGCTAAAAGGACTGATGGATTAAAAAGAAACTTTATACATGGATGACTGATGGTCTAAAAATGTTGGATTTATTGACAGGAAAGGGAAACTCTAAAAAAACCTTCTTTTTTCTCTTTAATCTCTTTTAATTTTTTTGGAAAAAGCGGGTTGCCTTTTGGGTAAAACTCGTTTAAATACGAGTGACACAAAAACACCCAAAATTTGTTCAATAAAAAGAAAATTTAAAAACTTTTGGTAAAAATTTTAACCTTAAGAAAGGGGTCTCCCACCATTTTTTTACCCCTCCCACAGAAAACGCGCCCGTTTGTGACCCCCCCCTTTTTCCCCCCTGCATTCGGGCCTTTTGAGCTCTTTAAAAGAACAAGTGGGGTTCCCCCCTTAAAAACCCCCATCTATGACAAAATTTGTGCTACACATTTTTTCACATATTTAAATTCACAATGGCCCCAAACCCTACTACTCACGGGTCCCACAGCGCACAGCCAACAGGTCACAAACTTTTCCATTTTTTTGAAATCCTGCCACCCTTCTTGCAACTCTGATAAAGTGTCCTTTTTTAAACCCATGACCAAGCTTTTGGGGGAAAATTGTGCGGGCCCGGGCCATCCCCAAGGGGCCTTATTTTCCCCAAACCCAAAGTCAGCACACCACACATGACTTATTTTAGGAGCAACACAAGGCTGACATCGAAAGTGGGAAGTGGTCAATAATGTGATTTGACTCTGTAGTAACATAGCAGGTAAGGTTGAAAAAATGACATCCAGCTATAACCCTGCTGCTTTGATCCTTTATTCCTGCAGCAAATTCTTAAAAACCAGATACAGCAGCAGATAACCGGCACTAAAATTACAGACATAGTGAAACACTTAAAATGCCTTACTGTCATGCCTATATATGCACAAGATAAAGGCTTTTAGTGCACCATTTGATCAAATTGCTCATGTCTGCCTACTTTTTGCATTTACAACAATGCACCAGCATCTATCAGAATAGCAAACAGAGATGTGGGCTGATTTTTTTTTTGCATGTTCCTGTACAATCCCCCCGGGCAGCGCTAATTCCCCCCATTAATCCGTGTTCTACATTTTACATTATTGGGTGAAAATAGCGGGAAAAATTCTCAAAAAAATGTTTCCCCGGAAAGGCGCATCTTAGGTTTGGATCTTTTTTAATAAAAAAAAAACCCCCGGAAAAAATTACCCCTGAGAAACAATTTAAATTGGGCCCCCATGGGGGGGCCCGGCGGGGGGTCGGGGGCAGGGCTTTAGGGCCCCAAGTAGGCATTTTTCCCCTTTTTTTTTTTAAAAAATTTTGAAAAAATTTGGGTTTTTTTTTGACTATTTATTTATCCCCCACCAAGCCAAATTTTTTTTTTGGGGGGAAAATTTTTAGTTTTTACCCCTTGCTTTTTTAAAAAAAATTTTTTATTTTTTTAATTTTAACCTTTTTTTTGGGAAACTGCTCTTTTTTTGGGGAAAAAAAGCACGAATTTTTTTAAATTTTTTTTTTTTTTTCAAACCCCCCGGGGGGGCCCCGGGTTTTTAAACGTTTACCAGGGACGGCCCCTCCAAAGAAACCCGCCCCCAAAACAACCCCGGGTCCCGGGGAAGTTGGGGAAAGCGTTTGGGGCCCATTTTGACCCCCGACCCGTGGGAAAAAAAACGCGGGGGGCCTGAAAAGACCCCGGGGTTTTGGCGGCCCCACTACCAAAAGGCCCCACCCCCTTTTTCCCCAACCCGGGGCCCCCGGGGCCTTTGCGGGGGGGAAGGGCGGGCGGAGGGGGCCGGTAGCCTTTTTTTTTGGGGGCCGCGCAATGCCGGGCCCCCCGCCCCCCACCCCACCCCCCCTTTTGCCCCTTTTAGGGGGGGGCCCCCGGGGCCCCCCCGGGTGGTTTAACGGGGCCCCCCCCCCCCTTTTGGGGGGGGGCCGAAGGTTTACCGGGATGGGTTGGTGCGTCCCCGAACCCCCAGTGACGGGGGGGGGAAAAACGGGGGCTTCCCCAGACTCCAGAACCCCAAATTTAGGGAATTCCCCCGGGGGGGGGTTTCCCTGGCCCCCCCGGGGGGGGGTTTGGTTTTGGGGGGAAGGGGGGGTTGGGGGTTTTTGGGCGTGCGACCCCTTTTTTTAAGGATTTCAGGAACGCAAAGGTCCCCCAACTCCTGGGAAAAGAGCCCTTGGGGTAACTGTTTTAAAAAAAGGGGCTAAAACCCAAAACCCCTTTTCCCGAAAAAAAAAATTTTAAAAATTTTTCCCCCCAATTTCCCCCCCCCTTTTCACAAAACCACATTTCTTCTTCCCCCTTTCCCCCGGGTCACTTAAAAAAAAAAAATTGTCCACTTTTAAATTAAAACCCACCCCTTTTCCCACTGGGTCCGGGTTAAACTTTTTCCCCCTCCCCCGGGGAAAAAAAAAAAACCACCCCCCTTTCTTGGAAAATGGGTCCCCGGGGGCCTTTTTTGGGATTTTCCTTTTTCCCCGCTCTTTTTGCAAAATTCCCAAAAGCTTTGTCACAAGAAAAAATAACCCTTGAAACCATTAACCCCAATAAAAAACCAAAATCTGCTAATTCCGGAATCTTTTGGGCCCCCCTTTTCGCTTCTCCCACCCTAAACCGTAGGCCTCAAAAACGCGGGGGGAAAATATTTAAAATCCCACCCCCCCTAAAGGCCCAAAACAAAAATAAATAAAAAAAAAACGGAAAAACCCTATTGCCAGGGCCGGCCCCACCAATCCACGAGCCAAAAGATTTTAAAGATTGCACACACCCCCCCCCCCCCCCCAAAATTCCAAAAACCCCCCTTTGTGTGGTGAAAACAAAGTGTCCAGACTATCCCCCTTCCCGGGAAAAAGGGGGGATAATTTTAAAAGGCCAGGGGGGGGGGCCCCCCCCAACCCCAAAAGGGGGGCCTGGAGGAGGAGACCGCGAAAAAATTTTGGTGAGGAAGTTTCTCCCCAAAAATTTTTTTTGAAACAAAATAAAGCTAAATTTCACAGGGCCCGGGTAATTTAATTTTAAGGGAACCCCAAGGGTGAGAATGTTCCCTGACCCAAATACCCCCACTGGGTTGGAAAAAAATTTTTGGGGGAGATTTAGAAAAGGGGGGAAAGAAAAATACCGGTTTATTGCCAAATTTAAAAAAGGACAAAAAAGAAAAAATTTAAAAGGATATCCCAAATGGGGGTAAAGGTGGAAGAAAAACTAAAATTTTGGGAATTTTTTTTTTTTGGAAAAAACAAAAAATTTTTTCACCTTTGGGGTCTTTGGTTAATCAGAACGTTAAGGAATAGAGTGTAGAAGGGCGGGGTTTTTTTTTCCCCCGGGGAGGTAAGGAAGTTTCTTCCAAATGCCCCGGGCGGGGGGGGGGGGGCGGGGTTTGATGAAAAGTTACCTCTTTATTTTATAATAATTTTTAGTTGAAAAAAACGTAAATTTCTTGTTTTCCCCCCTTTTTTTTTTTTTTTGTTTTTTTTTGGGAAAGTTTGGGAAAAAGGAAGAAAAAATGTTTTTTTTTGTTTTGTGATGTTTAAGTTTTTTAGGGGGGAAAAGGGAAAAGTTGGTTAAAAAGGGTTAGAATTTGTTAAAATTTGAAAAAATTTTTTTGAATTGGGGAAAAAGGAAATTTTTTAAAAATTTGGGGGGGTTTTGAAATTTGTTTATTTGGGTTTTGGGTTTTTAAAAAAAAATTTGGTGGTTTGGGGGGGGGGAAAGGGGGGTTTTGGGTGGGGTTTTTGGTGGGGGAAAGGGGATTTTGGGAGGGTTTTTTGAAAATGGTTTAGTAAGGGGAAGGGAGGTTTTGGGGGGAAAAGGGGGGGGTTTCCCAAGGTTTTTTTGGGGGAGGTTTTCCCGCCCCCAAAAAAGGCCCAAAAAAAAACGAAAGCGAAAATTTTTCCCAAAAAAAACAGGCAGAGGAAGGCACCCGGGAGTTTGGTACCCCAGAAAAAAAAATAACTCAAAACCGGGGGTGGCAATATATTTAGGAAGGGGACACTCCCTTTAAAAACCAATATTGACCCGATGGTAATTCCTATACATGAGAGTCCGTATTGGGAAATGCATATACACACTATCAACGTCTATGCGCCGTTTTGGGGGGGGTCGGGAGTTTTTTTTCAATCCCCTTCATTTTTATTATCGCAAAAACCGCACCCAAACCTCAACTGATGGGGGATTTTAAAACAGTCCTTGACCCTAGATTTGGGTAATCCCAAAAACCCGCGGGAAAACACCCCTGGGTTCCCCTTTTGAGGACCTGGGCGTAACGGAAGTGTTTGTTACTGGAAGCGGGGAACCCGACCTCACGCACCTACACTTTCTACCCCCCTGTCCACGCGTCTTTCTCCCGCATTGAAATGGCCCTAGTCCTTTTTTCACCTTTTCCACAGGTAGGCACAGCTGACAACTGCCGATTTGGTTTCGATCATGTCCCATCAAATATCCGCTAGGGGGCCCCCCTTCTCATCATAGGGAACAGACCTGGAGATTCCCAGCGTATCTTCATCAGTCTGACGATTTTGGGCTTTTCTAAGATTCCTGGGTGCATTCTGAAAGATAATGCGATACATAAACCAAAAACCCCCTTTGTGGGCCACAGCAAAGGCGTTAACGTGGACATATAATCCATTATGTCAAACATGAAACGTAAGGCACAGCAGCGAAGGGTTTTGGGGGAAATCACTCTAGTCGCGCCAATCCCCGAACCCCTTTTTCTTAACCCTACGGGTGCCCCAAACAACAGCATTTTTTTAAGCACAGCACCTTTTAATCATTCCTCCAGGGGGGAAACTAAGGGCCAACTCCATCACAAACCAGTACTATAGATGGGTAACAGAAAGGGCAAAATTTTCGAACACGCAAGCCAGGGGGGCAGGCCACCAAAAGCAGCAATAAAATCCCCTCCCCCTCAATATCTTTGCCCATCATAGAGACCCTAGAAAAAGGGTTTATTGAGTTTTAACGAGCACTTTATGGAAAACCCACCCATGCCCCTTCCAAATGACCTCCTTTTAGATTCATGTCAATGCCAAAATTACTGGGGGACAGGGGCTCTCCTTGAGGCTGGATCACGGGGGGTGCGTGGAGGGTGAAGGGGCTGCGAAGGGGAAACTCCGGGGGCCGGGGACGGTTTTTTCGGCAGAATTCTATAAAATATTAAAAAACGGGGGCATCCCCCCTCTTAGCAAAACCTATACCGGTATCTTACTCAATCTACTGAATAGATGCTTTTCAGTTTACGCACTAACTGCATTAAAACCCAAAAAAGACCCTCTTTTCTGACTTTTTTTATAGACCATCTCCTTGTTAAATCAGGACTATAAAATTTTTGCAAAGACGTGGTACCAGGATGCAAACTTTTTTGCCGCACATAATTCACCCCTCCAAAAATGGTTTCATAGCAAACAGACACTCTTCGAAAAATGCCCGCCCCCCCGGGTAAGCGCCATTGCGAGGCGAGGGCGGGGGCCCCCGGGCCCCCGCTTCTTAGTCTGGACGCAGAGAAACTTTTGATAAGGTTTTTTGGGCCCTTCCTGGGCGCCACCCTTTTGCGACGGGGGTTTGGGGACCTCTTTCCCCCTCATTGTCCCATGCACTCCCCAACTCTACAAAACCCTGCTCATCAACAACACACTTCACCGTTTTGACCTTTTTTTGGGGGGGCCAAGCGGGGGGTCCCTCTCACCCCTACTATTTAAACCTGCTATTTATCCACTCCTTATCAAAAACCCATCACCCTTTACGCAGGATCCTGTCTCCCACAGGAACTCGGGGGCCCGCATATGGACCAAAGTTGCTGCTGATGATCCGGAACCCCCGACAGAACCTACTCCCATTCTTGAGGAATGAAGCGTGGGATTTCTATCAGGCTACACGTTAATGTAATAAAAGTGAGGAATGCTTTTAAAAAGGGCCGGGTGACCCATTTGGCAAGGGCCACCCGATCCGTTGGTTTAACCCCTTTAAAATATTAGGATCTGGTTTACCAAATCCCCGCAATTTGTATCTGTTAATATGTCAAAATATTATGCTAAACTTGTACAAACGTGAAGGGGTGGGTATCTTCCGCCTCCCCCTCTGGGGGTGTAATTTAATTAAAAAGGTGGGAAATTTCCCCGACTTCCTATTATTTTTCACTGCGCCTTTTATTGCGACCGAGGGATGAGAAACTAATTAATGCACATATAGGAAAAATTTTTTGGGACAACAAAAGGCCGGGATTCCGTTTCTCAAACTTCAACAGCGAGGTTTCACGGTGGGCTGGGATTTCCAACACCTTTTATAACTTAGCGGGCCCTGGGCCGTTTCCTCACGACTGGGCACGGTCTACAGCGATTTTACAATAGCTCCTTGGATCAGGCAGGCTGCCCAAAATTTTTATTATTAATTTGTTCATTCACCATACGACAAACCCCCCTGGGATCAGAGATAAAACTGTCATGCCGGTGTGGAGGCTGGCGAAAGATTTTGGCAAATTAAAAAACTGAACCCGGACTATTCTCCGACTTATCTTTTCTAAGTAACCCAAATTCCAGGGGGTAAACCACAACCAAACTTCGAATTTGGCGCCGCTTGGGCTTCCCTCAAAAAAACATTTTCGCACTTTACACCAAAAAATGTTTTCAACTCTGATTTTCGGTGCCTTTAGCCACCCCCCCATTCCCGTTTTTTAACTATTACAAGCGGTTACTATGTATCGGGGGGTGAAACGACACCTACAACTCAGATTGGGGTGTAGCCCTTTTATCGTATAATTCTTTAAAACCCCCCACAAAGGAAAAGCGCAGTTGTTACTATTTAAAATACCTCCTTGAGGATCTTGATATGACACATCAAACTTTTGGTCTAGCTAAATGGGAAAGGGGTCGGGATGCGAACTCCCCATCTAGATACTGAAAGGCATTTTCTACGCACAAAAATTTTTTCCGATGGCTAGGGGTTTCTGAGTTTTTTCATAAAGAGCACTAACGCCTATCTTACACCTGCCGGGGACATGTATGGCGGTTTCCCCAAAAGACTGTTTTTCTTTAAAAGTGGGTCCCCAGCGGCGGCCTCTACCATTTTTTGGGGAATGCCCTTTTAATAGGGAATTTTGGGGCCACAAAAAAAGTACCCTGGACCAGTCTTTTAATTTTAAATTGTTTTCCCAAATCTTCTGGGGATTGTTTGGTGTAATAGGGGTGGGGGATCGGATATACCCAATCGTTTAAAAAATGAGGGATGTTGTGGCGCGGGGGGCGGGTCGCAAAGCTATTTTTCAGTTTTGGTTTTTAAACCTGAGGGCCCCACCTTAAGTCTATTTCAGAGTAACTTAAATTTTTTATGCATATGGATGGGTCGAGGCCACTTTGCAAAAGGAAGCAAGAGTAAAAAAAGTTCTTTGGCTAGGGAGAAATAATAGTACACTTCGACAGATATTTAAAGGCCGCATAAAACAAGCTTTGCGACAACTTCTTGACCGAGGGGAGACAGTTTTGGGAGGGGACCATCCATCAATTTTTAGAAAAAAGGTCGATCCCAAAAGAGGGATATTTTCTTGCATAAACAGACGGCCGGGGGGGGGGGGGGGGGGGGGGGGGGGGGGGGTGGTTTTTTAAACCAGGGGACGTTGGGGCTAATGTTGCCGTGGCCGTGGGGGCAATCTCCCGCTTGTTGTTCTGGTGGGGGGGGAGGGTCGCACACCGAGCCCTCACGGGGGAGAGGAGAACTGAGACGCAAAGCACTTACAATAGTTATGTTAATTTTATAACTGTTTTTTCCCATTTTTATTTGAAATGTAAAGTCTGTCAAAAAATCGTATAAACTGTGTGATGTTTGGTATAAAGAAAAAATGTAACGTCCTTGATTAACAACCCTTTCTTTTCATTTTTTTGGAATTTCAACCCGACGCTTTTGTGTAATCCCCCTTTATACATACTGTTATTTTTTGTTATGCTTTATGTCAAGGATATTGTTCAAAAAAAACAAATTAAAAAAAAAAATGTTTTTCACCATTCAATTTCACAAATTTAATAACTTGTTAATTAATTCTACAGGGCAGGGGCCGGGGACGGCATTTTGGTGCCCAGGGGAAGTACACCAATGGGGCCAAACTAACCCCCTTTCGCCCCCAAAAAATTGGAACCCCCCCCCCCCCACACTCCTCTCACCCCTGCGCCAGGTCCTGTCACTAATTTTCTGCACAATTCCACTTTAGCTCCCGTCCACCCTCCCTCAGCAGTCCCTGCACAATAAAATCAGCCCTGACAAAATTTGCCGTTTTCAAAATCGCTCCCCCCCCTTATGACAGGTAATACCCCAAAAATAACAGTCACCAAAAACTGCACCGATACATAGAGCAAATACACCAGACGAGTGATTGTTATTAAAAACACTCCTACAAAACCAATACCCAAAACTATTATTACTTAAAGCTCAAATAATCCTGCCAGACCCTAAACCAACCGACCCCCCACATGTGACATCATCTGTACACGGGCCTGGATTACATATAATTACCACCATACAGGGACCAGATAGTGGTAGATACTATTTTGTATGTAGACTCTGCAGACATATAAGTGATTACACTGCATTTTACATTTAGTACTCACCGGAGACGTCTTTTCTGATCAGCGTCTTTCCCACTTTCCATTTTCTTCTCCACCCGGTTCACCCCTTCATGCTGATTGCTACCGCCAATACTCTTCCCGAGGATTTGGACACAAAATTCTTAGAATCCTCACATTTCCAGTTATCCCCTTTTAATATAGGTATATACGTCCCCTCAGTTAGCCAGGTATATATGTCCCCTCAATTGGGCAGGTATATATAGGTCCCCATCAGTTAGGCAGGTATATAGATATGCCCTCTCAGTCAGGTAGTATTTAATAATATATTCTCTCAGTCAGGCAGGTATATAGATATTGTCCCTTAACAGTGGGAAATAAAAATAGGGCACTCAGGGAGTATTTGACAAGGGCACCTCAAGCAATATATAGATATAGGTCACTCTATGCAGGTATAAAATAAGGGCACTCAGGCATTTTATAGAGCACTGAACAAGTATATAGCTATAAATGGCTATCATGTATATAGGGCACAAAAAGCAGGTATATACTATAGGGGGCTCAGGCAGGTATATAGGGGCTCAGGCAGGTATATAGGGCACACAGGCAGTATATAGCTATAGGCTTAGGCAGGTATATAGGGGCTCAGGCAGGTACATAGCTAGGGGCTCAGGCAGGCATATAGGGGCTCAGGCAGGCAAATAGGGGCTCAGGCAGAAATAGGGGCTCAGGCAGGCATATAGGGGCTCAGGCAGATATAGGGGCCCGGCAGGAAAATAGGGCTCAGGGAGGGATATAAGGGGCTCAGGCAGGCATATAAGGGGCTCAGGCAGGTAAATAGGGGCTCAGGCAAGCAAATAGGGGCTCAGGCAGGCATATAGGGGCTCAGGCAGGCATATAGGGGCTCAGGCAGGCATTTTGGGGCTCAGGCAGGCATATTGGGGCTCAGGCAGGGATATTGGGGCTCAGGGAGGCATTTGGGGGCTCAGGCAGGTAAAAATAATAACATTAATACTTACCTGCTTCCCAGCTGCGCGCTCCTCTTCAGGCCATGCCTCCAGAGCCGGGACGTTCCTCCGGCAGCTCCTCGGGGGCATAGCCTATGACGGGCTGTGCGTCTGAGGAGAGGCAGCGTTGCCATGACCTCACTTCATCGCGCCGCTGCCAGCTGAGCAGCACGGGGCCACAGCGGGTCCTCAGCGCTATGAGGACCTGGCGGCCCTGCTGTGTTGGAACCGGAGCCGGTCCGACACTGTCTGTGGGGCAGGGAGTGCTCGCTCTCTGCTTCACAGAAGCCCGCAGCTGTATGTGCGTCCAGCGGACACACATACAACTAAAGAGACCGCCGGTGCTCCAAGCCCATGTTATAGTTATAGGGGGGCTCTACTTGGCTACAATGGGGGGGTCTACCTGGCAACAAGGGGGCACTACCTGGCAACAAGGGGCACTACCGGCTACAATGGGGGTCTACCTGGCAACAGAGAGGGCACTACCTGGCTACAATGGGGAGGGTCTACCTGGCAACAGAGGGGGCACTACATGGCTACAATGGGGGGAACTACCTGGCTAAAATGGGGCACTACCTGGCTACAATGGGGGGGGGGTCTACCTGGCAACAGAGGGGCACTACCTGGCAACAAAGGGGGGCATCTACCTGGCAACAAAGGGGGCATCTACCTGGCAACAAAGGGGGCATCTACCTGGCTAACAAAGGGGGGCTCTACCTGGCTAACAAAGGGGCTCTACCTGGCTACAGGGGGCATCTACCTAAAGGGCATCTACCTCGTAAGGGGCACTACCTGGTTCTGTGGGGCTACTACCTGGCTATAAGGGCATCTACCTGGCTTTCTTCCAAAGCCGTTATGCAGTTAGGTGGAGTGGGTGTGGCTTTTTGAAGGGGCGTGGCACAGACAAGTTGATCGTGTCCGCCCTCTATAATCTCCTGCTTTTTCAATTTGAAAAGTTGGCAACTATGGTCCAATCTCATTTTGCTATGGGGCCCCATTCAGGTAGAAGAACATTGTTCCATTTTGTAGGGAACAACTAGTTGGTGACTTTCTGCTCTCCAGCTCTACTATGCGGGTTCTCTGATATTTTGCAGTATTATTTATACTTGTTCCTACTTGTGCTGCTGTTTTAGTTTATCGTCATTAGGTGGTGGAGCCCCATATCATTTTGCTATGGGACCCCATGAATTTTAGTTACGCCCCTGGAAGCTGCATTGACACATCCTTAGGGCACAAGTAATAGGAGATAACACATTAGGGGATTGCTACTTGAGCAATTCCCTAATTCAATACGATTTTGGGTTACTGTTTATGAAAACTATAGGAGTAAATCACAACACTCAAGGCCACACAGGAGCCATCAGCAGCTCTGAAGATTAGAACTGGTAGCGCTGCCTGAGATCAAACAGAACAGCATAACCCAGGAACTGCACTTAGGACTACAATTCCCGGCAGGCGTAGCGGCGCACATTTCCGCTTCCGGTCGCTGGGAAAGATGGCTGTGTTCTCCAGTAAGTCAAGGAGACTCGTCTCTTTTGCAGTCCTTGGTCGCTATGGTGTTTGCAGCTTTGGGCTCGGATGAAGGGGGTCGGTGACGGGTGAGGGGCCCCCGGGCATCACGGCACTGTGCTGCCACTGACAGCTGCAGCTCTGACCCCAGTCACAGAGATGTCCAGTTTTTTTTTTTATTTAAATATCTTTATTAGTAACATGACAGTGATTTAGAACACTACTAAGTCTAAATCTTCGGGCTTATTGAGGAGGGGGCAGTATTGTGGGTTACAGAGCTGCCCAGTAGGGGGTGTTAGAGCGCTGGGTGTGTAACATTCACAGTACATGACTCCATTATTAGAGCTGAAACGCTCAGGGTTGACAGAATGAGTTTTTTTTTCTCTGCTTTTCTGTTGATTTTATAGAAAACTCCAGAGAAATATTTCAATTAGAGGGGAAAATAAACATTACTGTCGAATACATTGCTGTTCTGATTTTTCCTTGCTTCTAAAATACAGCAGGTTATCTATCCAGCTAATTAACAGCCGGTTTCCTAGCTTACCGACCACCTCTGTGCTCTTGCCACCTAACCTGCCGAGAAGATGTAGCTGCTAGAGCAAAGAGGGGGAAACAAAGCTTAAAAACTCCCTGCCCCCACCCTTCATCCACCTCTTTCCCCACCTTTGGTTGAACTTGATGGTCATATGTCTTTTTTTCAACCGCACTATGTAACGGAGGGGGTGGATATCCTGGGAAACCATCTGTTAATTAGCAGGAAGGAGAACCTGCTGTAGCTTTGAAACAAAGCAAAATCAGGACAGCAATGTATGCGGTAAGAATGTTTATTTTCCTTTGCCAAAATGTATAAAGCAAATGAATGAGAACAGGAATATGACTTCCATGGTGACAGTGGCAGTTGTCTTCTGATTAGCTGACATGGTTTTTATTTTGCCACCTCAATGACATGGCCAGCTAAGATTTTGTGCCCATCATCAGGGCTGTGGAGTCGGCAAGTCGAAGCCCCGACTCCGACTCCTCAGTTTCCCAAACTTCCACTCCCTCATACAGGGCGCATTTTTTAAGTGATAATTTTACTGTATAAAATTCACACCCGGGCTTTTATCCCCTTATAAAACAATAACAAGCTTTTTGGGTAAACAACACTGAAACAAAAGGGTAACAATTTTTTTGAATTTTTAAACCTTGGGGGGTAAGTTAAAAAAAAATCTGTATTTGTATCTAAGCCCATTTTGCCCCAAACCATTGGGAATGTGAGAAGAGATCTGGATCAATTTTTTGTCCAGACATGCTTGAATCTATTCAGAGCCCAGAAGGATTTAGCAGAGCTGAAAACTAAAGGTGGGGTTTCCCAAAAATTACAAAGTTTTAAACCATTTTTTTACCATTTTCTTGTCAGTGTAAAATATTTTTAATTTGATATGACTTTAAACACAAAAAAAATTGTAAATATGCCCAAACACTGCAGGAACATTTGCAAACCTTTAATTTTTTTCTGAGGAATAGTATTCCTCCATCAGATCCTCATACAGCCCTACATTTGCTCATTATTCCAGGCTTACAGAAACGGCCTCTCTACACTAACTTGGGTTGGGGACAAAGCGGTGACCACAGGGCAACATCTCTAACAATGTCAGGTATAAAGGAATTGCCTCAGCCACAGCCCATTTTGATGAATGGTTGAACTCTTCTACTACTTTGAAAGCAGGTAACAAATTTTGCTGAAATCTGTTTGCCCTGGGAACAGAATCTTTTCCCCTGGGGCAGCGCTTTGCCTGCTCCATGTCATCAATTACACTCCTCATGTGATGAGGCTGAAAAATATGGAGCAGGAGCACTGGCCGGACCCAAATTCCTCTTGCTCTTTGCACTGCATCAAACTAACTGCACCAACTAATTATATATTTTGGGAGTCGGTCCATTTTATGATGACTCAGACTCCTGCAAAATAGCCTCCGACTCCGACTCCACAGCCCTGCCCAACATACCATGGATCCTTCCTCAGCTCCTTCTATAACTCCGAGCACCTAATGGAGAGAACTGCATACAAAAGCGACCATCTGTCCATTCGTTTCTATGGGATAGGTGTGAGTTGCTCCTATGAGACATTAATGGTATATTGTGTGCATAGAAATACCCCTTTAGAGGATACTGATCACTTTTATGGCATGGTGGCATCAGAGGGTTTGGTCAGTGAGTGTGGGTGGATATATATCAGTGATTTGAATATCAGCTCTGCCAATCCTAGCTATTCTTGTTAAAGTGAGAGCTCTAAGGTTTAAAACTTGTCATTAACTTAGATAAACAATCTCTTGTGCTGGAGGTAAGACTCAGCAGGGAATGACTTGCTATGGTCTGAAGGCAGCTTGGATCAATTAGATAGGAGAGCAGAGGGAGATGGTCAGTAACTAAGAGATGCTTGTGTACATTAGCATTAGTAAAATCTTCTTTATCTCCTGAACAAAGCAAAATGTATTCGGAAGTAGTCTTCATTTACGTGTCCCTACATGTTAAAAGCTAATCATTGTAGTGAGAAAACGGGGTGTTCCAAAACTACTAACAGCTAGTCAGTTCAATGGGGATGATAAAGATATATATATATATATATATATGTGTGTGTGTGTGTATATATATATATATATATATATATTATCTTGTACAGTCCGCTTGTCCCAGCACCGGTCCCGGTGATCTCAACTGATGACATCACCGTTCAGTCTTCATGTGTCCCTACAGCTAATCACAGCCCACCAGGGTCACGTGTGATATGTTCAGCAAAAGACCGCTAGAGCCTGTGATTGACCGGAGTGTTACGTGAAAGCTAAACGGTGGCATCATTAACTGGGACCAGGGCTGTGGAGTCGGAGTCGTCATAAAAGGGACCGACTCCGACAATATATAATTAGTTGGTCCAGTTAGTTCGATGCAAAGAGCAAAAGGAATTGGGTCCGGCCAGTGCTCCTGCTCCCATATCTTCAGCCTCATCACATGAGGAGTGTAATTGATGACATGGAGCAGGCAAAGCACTGCCCCAGGGGAAAAGATTCCGCTCCCAGGGCAAACAGATTTCAAAGAAGTAGAAGAGTTCAACCATTCATCAAGCCTGACTGTGGCTGAGGCAATTCCTTTATACCCTGACATTGTTAGAGAGGTTGCCCCTGTGGTCACCGCTTTGCACCCAACCCAAGTTAGTGTAGAGAGCCCTTTCTCTAGACTGAAATAGTGAGATCAGATGTGATTTCTTTTATGCAGTATATGATGGAGGCAATACTATTTCTCAGAACAAATTCAGAGACTCCAGTGTTTTTGCATATTTTACAATTTTTTGGTGTTCTAAAGTCATAGCTAATAAATATATTTTACACTGACAAGCAAAAGGGTAATAATGTTTTGAACTTGTGACTTTCGGGCTCCATATCTCAACATCCACTACAGCTTTGTACATGAGGCTACTGTAATTTTATATACAGTCATCTTAAGCATATATTTGACTTGCAAGTATTAAGCATCTGCTTAGTTCTGCAGATTCTTTCCTGTAACTGCATTGTTACTGTTTTGCTCCTCAAAATCAAAATGTTAATGTTTATTATTTTGTTAGTATTTGGGAAATCTGCCTTTGGTTTTCAATACTGCTTGAATCCTTCTGGGCTCTGGATCAGATTCAAGCACATCTTGACCCCAAAAACTGATCCCAGGTCTCTTCTACACATTCCCAATGTTGGTGCAGACTGGATACAAATACAGCTTTTTCTTCAACTCAACCCACAAGTGTTCAAAAGATCAAAACATTGTTACCCTTTTGCTTGTCAGTGTCTGTTCTACCTAAATAGCTTAATTAGTGTATCATAAGGTGATAAACAGCCTGATGTTACCATTTTACAACAGTAAAGTTATCACTTAAATATGCGCCGTGTATGAGGGAGTCAGGAGTCGGAGGTTTAGGAAATTGAGGAGTCTGAGTCGGGGCTTTGGCTTGCCGACTCCACAGCCCTGACTGGGACATGCACCTATCTCAAGAAAGGGCCCCCGAAAGTGTTGGCTTAGAATGGAAAACCACTCATACTTGAGCAGGCCTCTCCATTCTGTTCTGTGGGAGTTCTGAGTACAGGTGAGCTCTGTGTTCGGCTGTACTCCTCCAATAAAACAGAATGGAGAGTTGTGTGCGACATTTTCATAGGGCCCACGTCCAAAATAGATGCAGGCACCCACACCTATCAGACTTTGATGGCATATTCTATCGATGTGCAGAATGGTGGCTTCCTCATTAGCACTGTTACTTTGCAGGGCTGGGGTCCTGGGTTCAAATCCCATCACAGACAACATCTGCATGGAGGTTGTATGTTCTCCCCATGTTTGCCTGGGGTTTATTTGGTTAATTTGGTTTTCCACACACTTTAAGAAGCATACGAATAGGTTAATCTGGAATTTCTACTGTGATTTCCAATGGAGATAGTGACAGAGATGGGGAATATAATGGTGTTATATAAATGAATAAAACATGCCATCACATTACATGGTGGAAATGTTGTAGAAGCCAGTTTGTCTCCCATCTGCATTTTGTTCTTGAATTTTAGTTTGAATTGTTTACACAAAGAATCTCAAAGGGGTTTTGCCAAGAAGTGAGTTTCTTACCTCTTAATCTGCTCAGAAGAGAAAATAAACAAACATGCTGCCTCACAGGAGGCAGCCATGAAGTAGGGAGCGTGTGCAATGATTACTCAAATAATCGCATTACAACTAGCAGATTCTCTATGCAAAAGACAAGATCTTTCTCCAAAGCCCCTTGCCAGCTCCTTCAAATTCCCTGTCATCAGATAAGAAGTGCAAACACGCAAGCCCGGCCAGATCAGCTGCTGGTCGTGTCTAATGCAAACTTTAAAATAACTAAGGGCATGTAAAGAAAGCTGTAACTCTCAGAGGCTTCACTTTTTGTAATATATACACACACACACTCACATATATTTAGAAAAGTGATTAAATACCCATTTTGGAGGATCTTACGTCAACATTACCTCGTGGAGAAACCCCATTAAGGACTTTGAGTTGATTGCACAATTTACATTTACGGAGTTTGATAAAAAGTAACTTGTATTGCACTCTATCTACACTCTTGGTCTGGGTCAACTTATAGCATCACACGGCGTTCAATACCACCTATATGCTGACCACACCCAACTCTACATCTCCGGCCCAGATGTTACTTCTCTTCTCTCCCGGATCCAAGAGCGTCTATCGTCCATTTCCTCCTTCTTCTCCTCACGTCTCCTAAAACTAAACATGGAGAAAACTGTATTTAACATCTTCCCACCGTCCTACTCCATCCCTCCCCTGATCTCTCTATCACTGTTAGCATCTCTACACTCTCACCAGTCCCACAAGTCCGCTGCCTCAGGATAACCCTTGACTCCGCTTTGTCCTTCAAACCGCACATCCAAGCCCTCACCTCTGCTGCCGCCTCCACCTGAAAAATATCTCCTACATCCGCTCAGTCCTTCACGTTCCCACTACAAAAATGCTGGTCCATGCCCTTATCTCCCGCCTAGACTACTGCGACACCTTTCTTTGTGGCCTCCCGTCCAGCACTCTTGCTCCTCTTCAATCCATCCTCAACTCTATGCCCGTCTTATCTATCTCTCTCCCCGTTACACCTCTGCCTCTCCCTCTGTCAGTCCCTTCTCTGGCTTCCCATTGTCCAGCGAATCCAGTTCAAATTACTAATCATGACCTACAAGGCTCTCCATAACCTCTCCCCTCCATACATCTCTGCCTTAATCTCCAGATATCTCCCCTCACACAACCTCCGATCATCACAGGACCTTCTTCTCTGCTCTCCTATTGTCAGCTCCTCACATAACCGTCTCCAAGACTTCTCCCGTGCTTCCCACACACTCTGGAACTCACTGCCCCATCTCTCCTCTCCTTCACTAACTTCAAAAACAACCTGAAAACCCATCTCTTCCGGAGCCTATAATCAACAATAACCCCTCTGCCACTACACCCCCCACAAACATGTCTGCCCCTCACCTTCTATCTCTTCCCTCCTTCCTTGTAGATTGTCAGTCCTCCCGGGCAGGGTCCTCTCTCTCTCTGTGCCACTTGTTAGTCATTTGTTGTCACCATTGTACTTGTTTGACATATGTTATGTATGTAACCCCCTTGAATATTAATATTATAAACTCTTAAAACATATCCACCTACTGACATCACACCTTCTTTGTCCTGTTCTGTATAAGAACCCCTCCCTATCTTCAATGAAGTGGAATTGATTTCTGAAGGGCAAGTGTCTTGTGTGTACTGATTCCGCGAGCTCGTCACCGCCAATCAGGTAGGACCTTCACCTCAATACCAAGAAGAGCCTTTCGTGCTCACAGGCACAAGCCGTTAATAAAGAGCAGCAGGGAGGTGATTGGTTGAGAGTCACCAACAGGCAGAATAAAAATTAATAAAAACTTCAGTTCGTTGTTAGTGGATCTCATATAAACCAGCAGCCTCCTACAGAATCGCCATCGCCACTGACCGTAACGTAAAATCATCATGAATGGTCGTAACAGCTTCATTTTCTCTTTATTAAAGGAGTAGGGGCCTTCCTGAAAAATGCCTGGAATAAGGAACCTGTCATAACTGTGGCTGCTGGCATTGGGATTATGGGTAAGATTTCCTGTTTTAAAATGTGTTTTTAGAGCAAGTTCCTATACACACTGTCCAGTCCGTGACCTCATGTCATACTGTATAGGGACATTGACAAGGGGGATGGTAATGCCAAGGTGTCACTTTATTTCCAGGAGTAATATTG
The DNA here is from genome assembly GCA_025379985.1 of Phyllomedusa bahiana. Taxonomy (NCBI): domain Eukaryota; kingdom Metazoa; phylum Chordata; class Amphibia; order Anura; family Hylidae; genus Phyllomedusa; species Phyllomedusa bahiana. The sequence goes on along the minus strand of JAODAL010004818.1, from coordinate 94,040 downwards.
GAGGAACGGCATAAAAGTAAAGTTCTCGATATTTTCTCCATAATTGCTTTTTCATTGAGAATACACCTATTTACTAAAACAGACAGGTCAGAAGAGTTTTGCAGGAAACTAGTTGTTAAATTAAAAAAGAATATGTACTGACATAAAGGGAACCTGTCACATAGCTTATGTCCCCCTTGCTGAGGACAGAACAAGCTAGTGACAGACATGCTGTTTCCAGCGCTGTGTCACTCCGTGTTACAAGCGCTTTTAAGATCCGTCTCTGGGTCCTTCCTGTCAGACCCAGAGACGGATCTAAACAATTAGCAGTGAGATTGTCACTGCGGGCTATGAGGAAGACGCAGCGGCGTTCACATGAGAGATCGCCGCTGCGTCTTTCCGTAGCGCAGCTCTCAATAGTTAAAGGGGTTTTGCCACGAAGTAAAATTGACGTGGTAAGCTTGCAAATAAAATAACAAACATTTTCACCATTCATTATTATTTAACTTTCTGCACCGTTTTTGTCTTAGCTGCTCCTTTAGTGATCCATTGTTTACAGCTCATCTCCAGGGGATACGACCAGGGATGTGAGCTCCTCAGTCCTGGTCAGACATCACCTCTCCTCTCAGGCAGCTACTGAGTGTTCAAACCCCAGGTGCTGTAACTCTACTCCCGTCCTCTGTACTCCTTAGTAATTAGTCAAACAGTGCAAATAAATAAAAAAGAAACCTCAATCAGGTCTGTGCATTGATCAAGAGAAAAAAAAACCAAAAACACAGGTCTGGTTCCTGCAGGGATTTGAACCTAGGACCCTTGTGCCTGGAGGCAAAAATTTACCTATCAGCTACTCACAATGCCTTACATAAACAGACCTTTCTTTGACTACAGAGATGAAAGGCCTGGTGATGTCATCCTGCTGGGTCACATGCAATTCAAACAAATCACACGCCCCCTTCTGAGCACACAGAGCTGGGTGCAGGAGGTATGAAATGAGATCGTGGCAAAACCCCTTTAATGATCAGCCATTGATTAGCATTGCTGCCACTTCATTCTAGCTCCTGGCACAGGTTACAGCTGTCAGACCCTCGCTGATTAAGGTTGGGCTCACAACTCGTTATTGACTAAATTTGAGGTGTCTGTGGGAGGCACCGTGGAAAAAAAAAAAAGTACCCAGACAGATATCATGACATAGGCCAATAATTTCTTAGGATTTTGGTTACAGCATCAGAGCTGGGGGAGTGTTAAGAGAATCATGTGTATACGGTGTTAGTTGGCCTGGTGTCTATTGTCAACTTTTTGTAGGAGGAGAGTATGTTAAAGCCCTGATATACATTAGACAACAGTGATCAAGGTTGGTGGATCCAGCCAACTGATTAATGCGTTATGGGGGCCTTCTGAACCTCCCTGGACGAATGTTGCAGGAAAGGTTTGCTATGTTGACCTTCAGCGCCTGATCCTCTTACTTTCTGCAGAGATATCCCTGTGGAGAACACATGCACACTCAACTGAACTGAGCACTCGTGTGTGTATAGGGAAGTCGGAAGGAATACCTGTTTACAGAAGGAGCATTCAGCTGATCGCTATTAAAGGTGTTTGAGCACCATAACAGGGTGTTCTTACCACATTGATGAGCTTTACACATGTAGGCAATCACAGAAGAAAACTAGCTAAGAAGGCCTTACTACTAAAATTTAACCTTTAATATTAACCACTTAAAATATACACACAATGGCCATATATAATCCACATACAAACAGTCTCAATACCACTTATCACTAATTATATTTTCCCAAGGACCATAGAATATACACCATACATGAATATAGGTGTATTAATAATCTACCATAACAATAATAGGAGCTGACAACAATAGGGACTGATAAACAATAGCCTTTGGTTGGTAAATCTAACAATAGTCCTACAAAAGTACCTACCTATAAGGACAGAGTAATCGTCCTGAGAGGGACGGCCCCATCCACCATAATCTAATCCTATATTGCCCTAATCATTAAACCTAGAGGGTACAATGGGAAGTAAAAATGAAAGTACACTAGTATATACCTAGTATATACCTAATTGCTAAGACATAAATACCTTTATAGAGCAGTAGCATACATTATCCACTTCTCAATTCTAGATAGGGATAAAGATATACAAGAAGGAAAGTACCACAACTTATGCCACAAGGTATATAGTTAGCTGCTCAAAATAGGTCCTTAGATGACAGGACCATACTCCATGTCTCCCGACGCGTTTCCCCCCTCAGATGCACAGGGGTTCCTTAGGGGATCCTTAATCATGGCACCCAATGAGCAAAGAAATATACATGTGGGGGACCCTAAATAGAGTAACCCCGTCATAATAGACCCAGGTGAATATACCACCTTTACACATGTAGGCATAGATAAATATAGACTACTACCAATACATTGCTGTTCGGATTTTGCTTCCTTTCAGAGCTAGAGCAGTTCTTATCTCCTGCTTATGTACACAAGCTTTCCTAGGTTACCAACCACCTCGCTCTGCTCTAGAGTTGGCCGGAATGGGGATATTGCTGCCTGTTGTGTCTTATCAGCTTGTGTATGTTTCTTACTGGCAGACTTTAACCCTTTAGAGCGTTGTAGACTTCTGTCCTGCTGTTTAGACACCTCCATCACCAATGTCCCTCTGAGGGGCCATTTACATGGTAATGGACAAATACCAGTCGGTTTATCCGACCGGTATTTGTCCGGTTTGTGTGCTGTCCCCACGGCCGGGGACGGGGGTCTTTTCTCCGCGATGAGCAGAGAAAAGCCCTCACCCTTCCCATTCACATGCTCATATTCCGTCCGAATGTGCATGTACAGTGTTTTATCGGGCGGCCAGCGGTTTGACTGCTGCACGGGTTTTCCATAGAAGGCCGATGTGTTCGTTTGCAGGCAGTTTTTCAGATGGTCTGCAAAACCGTAAACCATCTGAAAAACTGGCCGCAAACCCGTGCCGTGGGGACGGTCCCTAACAGGCTCAGTTAGGAATAGCAGAGCTAAAGTATCAGTCACTATTGAGCCTGAAGCTGGCTGTGTAGAGCAGACTCTGTGAAACATCGCGGTGAGAACGCTCCTGTAAGGTCAGGGGTCTGCTCACTGTAGACACTTTAAAGGGAACCTGTCTCATAGATTATGCCCCCCTTGTTGAGGGCAGCACAAGCTAATGTCAGACCTGCTGTTTCCAGCACCGTGTCCCTTATTCTGTAAGATGCAGCAGTTTTAGAGTATTTAATGCTCAAATCTTATTCATGAGCAGGTGTTAGCCCCGCCCATCAAAGGTTAGCTCCGCCCACTGACAGTTATTCACATGTTTCTACCTATTCAAAGTAATAGGTTTGTCAGTTGAGGTGGGTGGGGCTAGACTCAGGTGGGCGGGGTTTGAAAAAACTAACATTCTGAATGACTCTTCGAATGACTCTTTTCTGGCTGAAAACTGCAGATTTGAGCATTAACTACACAAAAACTTCAGCATCTTACAGAATAAAGGACACCGTGCTGGAAACAGCAGGTCTGACACTAGCTTATGCAGCAAGGGGGGCATAAACTATGTGACAGGTTGTCTTTCAGATATGGTTACAATAATGTCTTGCATTCAGATTAGAAAATGTTGAATGTGTAAATGGTGTCCTCTTTGTCTTTACAGCTTGTCTACTTCCATTTGTCAGTCCTTATACAAAATACGCCTCCATGTACAACAAGGTTGTACCATACAATTACCCAGGTAAGCAGAACTCTACAGCGCTAGTTGTCAAGATGGCGGGTTAAAGGGACACTAAATGAAGAATAATTCCTCATGTCATTCTGTAAGAACTTCTGCAGAAATCTGTTAAATAGATTGCATTTGGTTTTCTCCATAATTGGGATTATTATTTAATATTTACCACCAGAGGAAAGGTGATGAGGAACACGGGCACAAGTGGGTAAAGCAGACACAGAATTAAAGGGGAGGTTTTTTTTATCTTGGACACGTATGGCATATCGTTAGAATAGGACCTAAATGTCTGGCAGGTGCGAGCTCAAGAGATGGAACTCATTACTATCTGGAGAACATGTAGAAAAAACAGCTGCACATCCACGGAGGATCAATTGAAAGTATTTAAAAAAAAAATTGTGTTTTATTGACTTGCTCATTAAAAAATGTATTAAAAAAAGACGACTACATCCAAAGTGGTGTCATTTTTTTAACAAACAGTGCAAGACGCTGACGCGTGTCAGAGAGTACATGTCCATACTCCTAGCAGGAGTAAGGAGATTTACTATCTGAAACACATCACTGTTGAAAATTCCACCTCTCTTGGGATGTAGTGCTGTCTTTTGATAAGACGTTTTTTAATGAGCAAAGTCAATAAAATTTCAAAATAAATTATACTTCCAGTTGCGAAGCTGGTTTTCCTACATGTTTTTTCACTGTTCTGAAGAAGTGGCTCCCTTCCTACTGGCCGTGCCTCCTCTATTGGAAGATATCTCTGCATGATGAGTATCCCCCTTTCATTTTGTTCTGGAAAAATGGGCCCAAAGAAAGTCTCCCTTAAAAACAGAGAAGAGTTCACGCTCACACAGCACACACTGCTCATTTCAATGGGAGTTCTGAGTTAAGCTGAGAACAGTGTTCAGAACTTCCATATAACAGAATGGAGAGTGCTTTGCAAGCGCAACCGCCTCTCCACTCTGCACCGAGGCCTGTTCTCAAGATAAGTGCAGGTCCCAGAAGTGGAACCCATTCCTGTTAGACATTTATGGCATATCCTATCGCTATGTCATAAATGTCTGTGATGGGAACACCTCTCTTAACCCCTTAACGACCGCCCACCGACTTTAGACGTTGGCTGGTGCGGGTCGTTTGTCTGCAGCGACGTCTTTTGGCATCGTCTTTGCGGCACTGGGATCAGGGCTGTACTACACAGCCCTGATCCCAGAGCATCTCCTACGAGCACCGAGGAGCGGGGGAACCTCCGCTCGCCAATGCTTTAACCCTTTGATTGTGGTGGATCGTCACCGCAGGGCAATCAAACGGTTTCCCTGCTCTGTTGGGTGATTGGAACACCCGGTGACCCGACAGAGCCCGGGGAACGGGTGCACAGTCAGCTCTGGGGACCTAGAGTGGCCCCAGAGCTGTCTCTGTATGCTGTCCTGATCACTGCCTGTGTCAGACTGACACAGATTATAATGTATTAGCATATGTGAATATGCTAATACATTACTAAGTGTAAAAAAAAAAAAAAAAAAAATGTAAAACGGTTCTCCCTTCAGGGGATGTAAAAAAAAACAAAAAAAAAAAACAGAAGAAGTGTAAAAAATAAATAAATAATAAAATAAAAAATATTTAATAAAAAATAATTGTGCATACGTTACACACACACAAAAACCGACACATATTAGGTATCCACACGACTGTAATAACCTGTAGAATTATTAAGTGTAAAAAAAAAAAATGTAAAAAATCTGCAATTATTTATAAGTGAACGTAAACTATTCCCCCATAAAGTACAGCTTGTCTCGAATAAAACGAGGCCTCATACAATTGCGTCATTGAAAAAAAAAAAAAAAATTACAACTGTTGAAACGCAAGGAGGCAAAAACTAAAAAAATGTTCTGGTCATTATCTACTTTTCTGGCGTTCGGCTTTAGGGGTGAAGGACTGGAGGGGACTTTGATGGAGCTATGCCTAAGGCCCTTGTCACCCTGTGACAATATCCTTTGGGAGGTATACATCAGGCTAACCCCCAATGTATACTTCTGACAGATGCTGCACAGTGGTAACCATCACCCATAGGCCTCCATTGTGAAAGAAAATGTGTACTGTGCCGTATGCATGTTTTACAGGATGCGTCTGTATAGGAATACTGTATCCTGTTACAATATTCCATGCAGAACGGAAACCCCCTTGTTAAATAATTTATTAAGAATAGAGGACAAAACAACATTTTCGGGCTCAGTTGGTTCATGTATATGCCAGGAAAGCACACACCATATACAGTTATTGTTCACTGCTAACAGTTTGAAAGAGGCCTTACTGGAAACCTACAACAAAGCAGTGGAGAGGGTTTTTGTTGCAGCAAGTTGCCCCCCAGACTAGAGCAGTCTACACCCAATCTCTTTTTCAGAAGATTACCTAGGTATCTGTTCTGCCAAAGAATCTAGCGTGCCCTCAGGTGCATGGTCACCAAACCGTTTTAAGATAATAGCTAGAAATCTGCATAAGGAAAAGTGTCCTGCCAGAAAGCATAGGCTCCAGCTGTGGGGGTCTATGTAGGTCAGGGGTGTCAAACTGCGGCCCTCCAGCTGCTGGGAAACTACACCTCCCATCATGCCCACTGTTATAGATTATATAAATGCATCATGGGAGTTGTAGTTTCCCAACAGCTGGAGGGCCGCAGTTTGACACGTGTTATGTAGGGTGGCTCATGACTATATCATTTGATATAGTCATAGACTGGTCAAAACAAAGAGAGAAGCTTTTTTTGCAGGCAATAAGGCAGTGAGGGTCAAATGTTGCACGTTTCTCTATCTACATGTATGAGTTGTCATTTACAGTTCTAAATGAATGTATTCTGCTATCAGTTCCAGTTCGAGATGATGGGAACATGCCAGATATCCCCAGTCATCCTAGTGAGAAAATTGGGCCTAACTTGGACTGGCTGAAGAAATTGTAATTCTGAAGAAACATTTTCAGTTTATAACCTATCAAAAATAATTTCTATGGACTTCCACTTATTATCACGTCTCACATTGTACCATGGCGGCTGTATTGCAGACCTATGAATAAATTATTCTTCTGGAAAGGGGATGTAAAATGGGTGTTTATTTCCCAAATGCCTTGTGATATCATCTTGTTCCCACAATAAAGTGTACTTTATAATACAAAATGCCCCTCATTTCCCTCTATTATAACAGTGTATGCAATTTACTGTACTACAGGTAAGTTCTTGTTGGGTCTCTATATTTAAAATCCAAGGTTTAAGCCATAAAAATGATATGATTTAAAAAAAAAAGTTAGTTGAAGTAATGTAGGGTGTCTACATCACTGGAACCTTATTCAAAAGGGCTACCCTATTAGAAAATTCTGAGAAGGTAATCTGCTGTTCAAGACCCTGAATTGTTAGCCAGACCAGATATGAGCTGCAGATAATGGCTATTATTCTGGTGGTCCATCCATTGACTTAAAGGAGTTTTATCATTTGAAGTGTTCGTGTTCTTCAGCTAATTCTCTGAGATTGAATTTGAAATCCAGGGGCGAGTCTCTTCTCTCAGCAGGCGTGTCTCTTCTCACTGAAGACCTGTGACATCATCATTCTGGGTGAGGCAGTAGAAGCAGAAGGATGTCTGCAGAGAACAGCTATACAGCCTCCTACATGCTGCTCCTGTGTCTGCAGAGCTTCAGGCTGGCTCCACAAGCTCCTTGCTGTGCTATATGCAGTTACACATACAGCCTGAACTGATGAGACATGTGAGGAGCGTACACTGCCCTCTCCCTCCTCCCCTTCTGTTACCAGACAGGAGACTGTATGACTGTGGTATATGCAGTTATACACACAGCCTGACCTGATGAGACATGTGAGGAGTGTACACTGCCCTCCCCCCCCCTTCCCCTCTTTAACAGGCAGGAGACTGGGTTATATGGAGCAATGCACACTGCCCTCCCTCCCCCCCCTTCTCTCCCCCTGTTAACAGACAGGAAACTCTGTTATATAAGGGGATCTGTGACTTAAACAGGCAGTAATTGCCCAGATCATTCACCCTAGAGCTGGGAGATGAGTATAGACACAGCAGACCTTGGTTTCACTATCGATTTTAACAGCTCAGAGGGGAGAAAAGGCAGCCAATCACAGTGCAGGGGGTGTGTCTAGGGGGGCGGGATCCTGCCAGGGGGCATGTCCCGACCAGCAGCAGCAGAAACAGATTTACAGAAAAGTTCATATCTGCTAAACCAAGTGACTGAGGTAATGCAACCCAATTACAAAAGTGCTTATTTTTACTGTCCCCATAATTTGAGACATGATCTTTGTAGCGATAAAACCCCTTTAAATGAGCTCTATGTGATAGAGAGATTTTCCCACTGGATAACCCATGTTCTAAATATTGTCTCCTATAGTTATGCACATTTTCAATGTAAATAATGAAAAAAGATGTACGAGTACAGCTCACCAGACTCCGTGGGTGATACGGGGTCCGCTTCTTTCCTTATTATCCTGGTATGGTGCAACAGGAGATCATCCGGCAAGAGATGTGATGGTAAATAAACATAAATCCATAGTACTCCAGCACTCGTGCACGCGGGATATCATAAATGAAAAGAAAGTTCACTCTTTAGTGAAGAATCCATAAGACCATGGTTAAAAACATCCACACTCCATGTAAGTTTACGCGTTTCAGGCTTGCTCCTCAACCCTTTCGTTACGATTAAGGGCTGAGGAGCAAGCCTGAAACGCGTAAACTTACATGGAGTTTGGATGTTTTAACCATGTTTTTATGGATTCTTCAATAAAGAGTGAACTTTCTTTACATTTATAATATCCCGTGTGCACGAGTGCTGGATTACTATGGATTTATGTTTACATTTGTAATGTACTTGCCTTACATTTTCTATGGACGCTGCAGCTCTACATCGACTGTTTGATGGCAGGAGGCTCTTAGTTCTGCGTATTTCCACACACAAAACAGCTCTCTTTTGAGCCCAGGAGATCAGGTAACAAAGGAGTTTGGCTTTGAAGCCGCACACCTCGTACCCTGCTTTTCAAGGCTTTTAAACAGATTGTCCAGCAGACAAAAACTGATCTGAAATGAGGCCAGGCTGGGTCATGAAACCACAACAAAAAAAGGTCATGCCCCTGTTTTCCCGAAAATAAGACATGGTGCATTTTTTTTAAGCGATTCAGAGTTTGGCTACTTATGCTGATGTTTGTGATGAAATCACTACAGTGTATTAATACACGTGGATGTTTTGTTCAACAATAAATGTGAATTCTTGTTCTTAAAAATAAGACATCCCCTAAAAATAAGTCTTAACTTGTCCTTAGGAGCAAAAATTTATATAAGAAACTGTCTTATTTTCGGGGAAACGGGATACTTGCCTATCTGTCCCCTGCTGCTCTGAAGCTCCTTGGCGATCCACTCCTCTTTACTTCTGGCTTCTTGACACACTGCGTAGGAAAGGCTAGCAATTTGTTCACTTACAATGGAGGGCTTACACCAAGACTGAGATTGGGATAGAGGAAGATAGACAAGGCACAGCAAAGGATACTGGGGTTTGTAGTTTAAGGGGAAACCGCATTCAAACAGAAAATGCTGCTGCAGTGAAAGGAGGTGACGTACACAGGAAAATATTGGATGTGTGAATCCACCCTAATGAAAATTTCATAGCTACTAAAAATGGCTGCTGTAATTTAACTGTTTACTGAACCAGCTACAAGAGGAAGAAGAGAGCAATGTAATTGGTTGTGATCGAGAAGTTATTACTTCAGTGGAGGCTAAATTCGTAATCCTGATTTATACACCGACATATTAAGACTTTAAAGGGGTTTTATCGTTACAAAGATCATGTCTCAGATTATGGGGACAGTAAAAATAAGCACTTTTGTAATTGGGTTGCATTACCTCTGTCACTTGGTTTAGCAGATATCAGCTTCGCTGTAAATCTGTCTTCTATTTCTGCTGTTGCTGGTCAGAACGCCCCCTGGTCGATTCCTGTGCCCTAGACACGCCCCCTGCACTGTGATTGGCTGGTTGACATTTCATTGAGCCTTTTGGGATATGCCCCTAGACAGGACAGTGGGCCACGCCCCCTGTGCTGTGATTGCTGCCTGCACACTCTGTTTTTACTCCCCTCTGAGCTGTTAAAATCGATAGTGAAACCAGAGTCTGCTGGCTCTATGTACGTCTCAGCTCTAGGGGGAAGGATCTGGGCAATTACTGCCTGTTTAAAGGGCTTTTGCCAAGAGGTTGATTCACCTCCTCACAGTTTAGTCCTTAAGCTGCTACTTTGAAATGAGGGCGTTCTTTTCCTCAGATCGAATGCAACCCCTGCCTCCTTATGATGTTAAATTCTGTATTGTAAAAACTAAGGATTAAACCACTGTTTTCTGTATGAGCTGTTTGTGTATTTGCTTTTGCATAGGTGATCAGTTTGGAACCCAGGGGGGGGATTTTAAAGGGGCCCTTTGTTTTTGTTTTTTTTTTATAAATTGAAAGTATGTAAATATAAAAAAATTTATGTGTAGCCCATCATAATTTTAAAATTATATTTTATATATATTTTTTAATAAAATATTTTATATATATTATACAAACAGACACAAAAAAGCCCCCTTTATATGTGTCCCACCCTACAGTCACAAAAAGCACTTCCAAACTATGTGATAAATGATATTTTCGGGGATGAGCCCTGATAAGGGGAGAATGTTATGTTTTATATATATCATTAAAAGAGATTGACTATATTTTTAGGTCTTTTAAATTTGTATAGAATTTAGGGGGGGGGGGAAATATCCCCTTTTGGGGGGGACTAGAACTCCAAACCCCCTTGTTGAAAAATCAAACTGTACCTTAACCATAGCCGCCAGTTACAGGTGAGAGGTTCTTCTTCAAAGCTGTTTGCTTTCCCCCCCCATTTTTTTCACTAATCACTGACAGCAAGTAGAGATCTTTACTTAAAGGTGACTTTTGCCCTTGTAGTTGGGAAAGGTCTCTGCGGGTTGTCAAAAAATTTTTTGGTTGAACAACTAGAACAGAATTTAAAAGGGCTGTGGGCTTTCAGGTGAAAAAATAAGAGAAATAATAGATTTTTAAATAGGTGCTTTCTGCAGCTTGTGGACCCTAAAAAAAGGCTGCCAGAAATAAGCTGAAAGGGGGGGTAAAAGAGCGGGGTTTTTTCCCAAGAAAACCCTTTCGCACCCCCCTCCCTTCCCCAAAAAAAATGGGGATGTACATTTTCTTCGTGGGGGGGAAAAACCCGTGCTGAGAGGAAGAACAACCGCCCTGGATTTAAAAATTTCAATCTAGAAAATTGGGCCGAAAACCCACGAGCGGGTTTCCAAGGGATACTTTCCCCCTTTAAACCCCTTTTTATTTTAATTGGGCCCCTTTATCTGGGACCCCTGTTTCATGAGTTTTATATTTTTTTGAAAATTTAAGACCCTGGGGTGTGGGGGTTTACACCCAAATTATCATATTAAAATTCTAGTGATCAGTTATCTGACAGGGGAGGAGATTGTTAAATTTAACTTTTAAATTAGGATAAGATGTTTTTAAATTTCCTCCCCGAAATTTGTCCCTTTTTTTTAGTGAAGTTAATTTGTTAGATATAGTTAGTTTGGTTCGTTTCAGTCGCCCAGTGGGGTGTTGCAATCTTCCCAAATAAGTTTCGGGTTACAATTTTCCCCCGCCGGGTTTGAGGTTCCCAAATAAAAAACTGACCCAAAATTAAAAAAAATCTTTATGTTTAAAAGAAAAAAATTCTATTGTTAAAATGTATTTTAAAAAAAGTCTTAGGGAAATTGCCATTTTTTGTTAAAAGTGATCTTTGTAGTCCCTAAAAATTTTTTATTGCCCTAAACCTATCTCTTATAAATTTCCAGCGTGTAGCTTTTTTTTTTTTGGGCCCTTGGGCCCGAGAAATTATTTTGAGAAAATATAATTTTTTTTATTGCTGATGTTTGAGGGTACATATTTTTTGTTTTAAATTTATTATTTATGAAAAAAAATGTTTTTGGGAAATTTGTTCCTGTTTTTTTAAAAATTGTTTAAAAACCCTTTACCCCCGGGAGCCCTTTTTTGGCCTCTTTACAGACCCCCATTTTTTTTAAAAAATCGGGCCTGTTTCTTTTTAAATGTGAGAATAAATTTTTGACACTTTTAAACTATCCATGTGATTAGAGTTTTTTTCCCTTGTGACGCATTGTGTTTTTAAATATTTAAAAAATTTTTGGTAAAAAAAAGCCCTTTTATTTGTGAAAAATATAAAAGTATCGTGAAAAAATTAAAAAAAAATTTTTTTAAAAATTTTAAAATTTTAAAAAAATTTTGGGTTTGTAAGAAATAGTTATTCCCAAAATTTAAAACTGCTTTTTAACTAAAAATCCCCCCCTTATGTTACTGTGGGTTTTAAAACCCCCTTTTTTTTTTTTTTTAAATGTTTTTTTTTATTTTTTGGATATTTTAAATTTTTATATAAAAATTTTTTAGTGAAATTTTTCCCCCTTTTAAGAAAAAATCTGAATATACAATTTTTTTTTGGAACAATCCTTTTCCCCAAAAGTGTTTTTGTTTGGGCCCCTTGGGGGGTTATTTGTTGGGTTTTTTAATAATTTTGGATTTTAACCCTAAAAAAACTAACCCAAAATTATTTCAAAACGCATTTAGGAAGTTTTTTTAAAGGAAATTTAGGGGGGTTTAAACGGGAATTTTTAAAAAGGGAAAGTGGGGTTTAAAATTTAAAATTTAATTTTTTTTTTTGAAGATTTTTCAATTTTAGGAAAATTTTTTCCCAAAGAACTTGGTAGATGGTGATGGGGAAAATGCCAAATTTAAATATTGATTCCCAAATTTTTGCTGTTTTCGGGAAAATACCCCATATGGGGCCCCTTTAGTGCACTATTTGGCTAAACCCCCAAAGCCCGAATAGGAGGGGCACCTACGGACCCCTGGGGTTATTTTCATTACGTTTTATTTTAGGGCCCCAAATTTGGGGTTTGGGGGACACCCTTTGGGTAAAATTAAATGGGACCCCAAAAAAAGGAACCCCCTTATTGAATACCCCCCTTTTAAGGGAATAATAGGGGTTTTAGTGAGAAAATATTTTTGGACCCCCAAGTGTTTCAAAAAATTTTTTTGGGGTTTAGGGGGGAAAAATGAATTTTTTTTTTTAAAAATTTTGTAATTTTAGTAAAAATGTTGTTTTTCTAACGGAAATTTCTTGTAAAAAAAAAAAAAAAAAAAAAGGCCTTTTCCCAAATTTTGTTAAGAATTTTTTCCCAAGGGTTCCCCGGCAATCCCCTACATGGGGGGTGTAACTGCTGTTTGGGGAATGGAGGGGGTACAAGGGAGGGAGTGCTATTTTGTTTTTTGGAAACCGCAGATTTCGGTGGGGTCATGTGGAATTTGCAAAGCCCCAAAAGTACCCAGAAAAGGTAAAAAAACCTTCCAGAAGTCCCCCCTTTTTTTGGAAATTAAACCACCCCTAAGGAGTTAACCAAAAAGGGGGGTTTTTTATGTGCTTTAAAGGTGTAAGGTGGCCCTTGTATTTTTTTGTTTTGGGGTTATGAAAAGGGGGGGGAAAAAAAACGAAATTTCCCACCCTTTGGGTTTTTTGGGGCCCTTCCATTTTGCCCAGGTTCGCGTAGGGGATAAGTTGAAGGGAAAACTTTCCCTATGGGGTTCGGTACTTCCCAATGATAAAAATTTTATTTAGTTTTTTTATGTTTTTTTTAATTTTTTTAAACCACAAAAAAGAATTGGGTTTTAATTATAAAATTTGGGTTTTTTTTTGTTTTTTTCTATTTGGCAGCCAAACTTTTTTTTTTTTTTCTGTGCGGATGATTATGGGCTTTTTTTTTGCGAGATGATTGAGGTTTTTATTAGTACAATTATGGGGGAAATTGACGTTTGATACTTTTTATTAAGGTTTTTGGAGGTTTTTGAAAAAATCAGTTTCCCCAGTAGTTTTTTTTATTTTATTTTTTTTACCCGGGTCCCCGTGCTGTAAAAAGTTTTTGCTATTTTTTACCCAGCAGGTCGTTACGTTTTAAAACGATAAAAAATTTTGAAATTTTTTTTTAGGTTTTAGGGTTTTTAACAATAAAAACTTTTTTATTCAAAAAGGAAAAGGGTTTTTTGAAACCCCCATATTTTGGAGACCCAAAAACTTTTTTTTTTTTTCGGTTTAGGAGTGTGTTGGGTCTTGTTTTTTCCCGGGTGATTTTGATATTTTTATTTGGGGTTCCCCTTTTTTTTGGGGGGCAAAACTTTTTTATCAGTTTTAAATCATTTTTTGGAAGGAAGGGTTTAAGAAAAAAACTTTCAATCCTAGTAGTGTTTTTTTTTTTTTACAGCGTCATCCGGAGATCCCCCCCCCCCCCCCTTTAAAGTTTTGATTTAATCTTGGGTTTAATACGATTATGGCGTAACCCCTTTTTATTTTAGTTTTTTATTTTTAAAAACCCCTTTTTTTTTTTTTTTTTTAAAGTGTTTTTAAAGGGGTTTAAAAAAATAAAATTTTTGCATGCTGTTTTGGAGCCATAACTTTTTTATTTTTCCGTATTAAAAGAGCTGTGCAAGTAAATTTTTTTTTCGGGGTGAATGGCGTTTTAAAACCCTTTCCCACATTTGGGGGTTTCTTAAGGTAGCGGGGAAATGACTTCCGCAAATGGACGTATCATACCCTGGCGATCGCGGGGCTTGGGGCGACGCCCCGGGGAACGCCGAATTTAAAAAGCGGTTTAAATTTTTCCCCTGGCCCCTTTATGTCCCAACACCCCCCGGTTTGGGGTGGGTTTCCCCGGCGGAGGGGAAAAAATTCATTACGCACCTGTCATGAGAAAAATGAAGGCGAGGGGAGGAGTGAGTCCCCTTGGGTAAAAAAAGGGAGGCAAGGGACAGAGATTTTCCCCCTCGCCCGTTCCTACCCGGATCCGGGTGCTTTTGAAAGATCCCGGGGATCCCGGTTACGTACCCTGCCCCCCCAATTTCATTTTGGGCATGGTTGTTTAATAGGGTTTCCAAAAGGCGAAACTGCAAAACAAATAAAAGTGTGCACAGATGTCTTTTTAAAACCCGCATTAATTTATTGCCCGTTTTCCAGTGAGGAAATTTTCTGTTTTTTAAAAAAATTTAATGGGGAAAAATTAAAAAAATTTTGAAAAAAGTTAAAAAAAAAAAAGTAAAAAGAAAAAACACCAAAAAAAAAATTTAAAAATTAAACCCTGTAAACTGCCCCTTTCCTTTACAATTGCCAATCGCCCCAAAAAAAATCAAAAAAAAAATTTTAAAAAACACCCATATTTGGTATCGTTCGGTGCGTAAAGACCCCCCCCTACAAAATTTTGTCTGTTAATTAACCGTAGGTTTAAGCCCTAAAAAAAAAAACAAGAAACGACCGAATTGCGATTTTTGGGAATCTGCCCGACATTTAAAAGGAATAAAAAACCCATCAAAAAAATAATATTTAAAAGCCCCCAAAAAGGGACCAATTAAAAGTGTTATCCGAAAAAAAAAGTCCTTACAAGTTTTGTATACGGGGAAAAAAAAAAAAGTTTTGGTCCCCGAAGACAGGTTTTATAATTTTTATTAACAAATAAAAAATTTTTTTTTTATTTTTTTAAAGTGCTTTTCCCAAATTGGGTTTTCGCCGTAATTTGTATCGACCCCGAGAGAAAAATAAATGGTAGGGGTTTTGCACGGTAGACCCCTGTTAAAAAAAAAAAATAAAAAACATATAGGATTGCAGTATTTTTCCTTTAAAGTTCCAAAAAAGGTTTTTAAAATGACAAAAAGTTTTGTCCCCCCAAAAAATGATACAATAAAAAAAGTCAACCCCATTCCCGCAAAAAAAAAAAGCCTCCTTTTCAAAGTGTAACCAAAAAAAATAAAAAAAGTTAAGGTCTCAAAGGGGCTATGGCGATGCAAAAACTTGTTTTCCCTTTTTGGGTAAAAATGGGTTTTTATTGTGTAAAAAACAAGGGAAAAAAAATAAAAAAAAAACAAATTGGGATGCTGTAATGTATTTTTTTTTTTTCCTTTTTTTTTTTTTTTTTAATAATTTTTTTTTTCATGCTAAATTTAATGCAAATTTGGGGACCCCTTTTAAAAATAAAAATAAAAAAAAATTTCCCCGTGTTGTTTTTTGTTTCAAAATGCTCACAAAAAACCTTTTTAAAAAAAAAAGTCCCAAAAGGGAAAATTTTCCCCCCTATTGGTATAATAAAAAATATAAAATATCCCCAAAAAACAAGCCCATAATCAGTCCGTTTTTAAGAAAACTGAAATGTTAGGCTATCCGAAAGGACAACATAAAAAGAATTTTTTAAAAGGGCCCATTTTTTTGTGTAAAAATAATTAAAAAAATAAAAAAAACTATATAAAATTTTATCATTGAATTTTTACCCCCGGGCCCCCGTAAAAGATATCCCATATTTATACTGCACGGCGAACGGTAAAATTGAAGCCCAAAAAAACAATGGTAGAACTGTGTTTTTCCCCCCATTTTCATAGCCCAAAAGCAAAAAAAAAAAAAAATTTGTAAACCTGTGCAACCCAAAAAAGCACAAAAACACCCCGATGTGGTTATGGGCGTGTTACATCCAAAAAGGGGGGGCCTTTTTGGAAGGTTTCACCCGTTTTTGGTATTTGGGGGCTTTGTTTAAAGCGACATGGCCCCCAAAAAATTGGCGCTCCCAAAAAACAAAAAAAAAGGGTTTCCCCCTTGTAAGCCTGCCCTAGCCCAAAAAGCAAATTTACATGACTTTTAAAGGTATTGCCGAATTGGAAGAAATTTTTGTAACAAAAATTTTGGGTCCCTTTTTTTAAGGGTGCCCTTGGGAAAAAAATTTAAAAATTTTCAGTAAAAATTTTAAATTTTTGGAAAAAAAAAAAGTTTAAATTTTATTTTTAAATCGCAAAAAATTTTGTGAAACACCTGTGGGGGTCGATATGCTCATTAACCCCCGGATTATTCCTTAAGGGGGTTTTTAGTTTTCCCAAAATTTGGGGGTTTTTTTTGGGGATTTATTAGTTTTAGCACCTTAGGGTGTCCCCAAACCTGAAAAAGGCCCCTAAAAAAAATGTTTAATTTAAAAGGACCCAAGGGGGGGGGGGGTTTCCCGTAGGTTGTTTATTTGGGGTTATGGTTGAGCCCAAAAAATGCACTGGGGCCCCCAAAAATGGGATATCTTGAAAAAGAGAATCTGGGAAATAATATTTGTTGCATTTCCCCGATCACATTTAAATATTTTTTGTGAAAAATGTATAAAAATTTTAATATTGCAAAAAAATGAAATTTTAAATTTCATTCCCCTTTGTTTAATTTGTTTAAAAAACCCCCAAAGGGGTTTAAAAAATTTAAAAAGCGGTTTTTAAATAATTTTTTTGGGGGGGTTTTTAGTTTCTTGTTGAGGTTAAATTTTTGGGGGTTTTCAAAAATAAAGGGGCAATCAAAGGGATGGTTTGAACTAGCGGGTCCCCAAAAAAATTTTTTAATTTTAAATTTTTTGAAAATGTGGGAAAATTTCTACAAAATTTTTAAGGCCCCCAATGTCGTAAAAAAAAAAAAAAGACATTTTAAAAAAAATTTTATGGGCCCAAAATACAGAGACATATGGGGATGTAGGGTTTTTAAAACTATTTTGAGTGGAATATTTATTTTTTTTTTTTACATTTAGAAAATTTTTGAAATTTGAAATTTTGGGAAAATTTTTCAAAAATTTTTTGGGTACCCTTTTATATTTTTTTAAAAAAATATAACAAGCAATTTTTTGTACCCAAAAATTTCTTATTTTTAAAGACAAAGTGGACCGAGAAAAAAAAAAATTCTGAAAACATGGATAGGGATTTAAGGTCCCAAAAAAGTTATTTACATGAAGGAAAAAAGACAGATTTCAAAAAAGGGGGCCCCTGTCAGAGAGGCCCAAAAAAGGTCCCCGGGGGTTTAAAGGGGGTTAAAAGGGGGCAAATTTAGAGTTTATTAGGTTTTTTATCGTTTTTATTCCATTTTATGTGGTGGGGGATGAACAAAAAAACGCAATTCTGTGACTTTTTTATTTTTTTTTTTTTTCGGTGTTCACCCTGCGGGTTTAAATTTAAAAGTGGGCAGATTTTAGGGGAGATTTTTTTTGGGGCGATTGGGTTTTTAAAGGGGGAAAGGGGGTGTATGTGTTTTTATTTTATGTGTTTGTTGGGTTTTATTTTTTTTCATTTTTAAATTTATTTTTAATTTTAACTTTTTTTTTCATTTTTTCTAAAAGCAATCATCAGATTTTGGGTTTGAAGGCGGCCGTGCAAGTACTATATGTGTAAAGGTCGCCCCTGACAACTGACTGTCCCATGCCCCCAATTTCATTGCGGGCATGGGGGACATCCAGATGACCCCGGGGAAATGGCTTTTTTATTCCGGGGACCCTCAGGCGGGGGATGGGCCGAAAGAGTTCGGGGAGCCCAGGGTTTCAGGAGGAGGAGGCTCATCCTCCTTGCCCGCGGCCCTTTATTATTGCAGCCCTGGCAAAGGGTTTCGGTAATGGGAAATGGGTTTTCCCCCCCGGCCGGGGGCTCATGGGGCGGGGATACGGCATGCGGCAATTTTACCCCGGGGCCTGTCGGGGTCGTGGGGGGTCGCCCCCAAACCACGCGATCGCCAGGACGGATGCATACGTTTTATTGGGAAGGGGTTTTGTATTACTCCAAAAAAACTAATTTTTCAGTTTACTACATGGTGTGGTAATAAGTGTAATGTTTTCAATTTAATTTTTTGTATAAATTTGACAAAAATGAATTTTTTATAAATTTGAGGGTGGGTAAAGGGTTGGGTTTTGAGAGACCGTTAGTTTAATTTATTATTTTTCAAACAAAGTCCCCTGCGGACCAGGATATGGATGGGCTAGGGCCTTTAAACCCTTAAAAGGGAACCCGTAGACTTTTGGGCAGGATGGAAAAAAAGTGAGGTTAACCCCTCCTAGCCCTGTGTGTTTTTTCCCAAAACCCCTGCGGCGCTTTCCCGATAAAAAAAACCAGTGACGCGGCCCGGGCGGGGAGAAGTTTCTGTGCCCGGGGTTGATGTCCGGGGTTTTTCTCCCCCTCCCCCAGCTTGACTGAAGTCTTCCCATGTTTTTTCTATTGGGGGAGGTGTCCCTCAAACTGAAGGGGAGGGAGAAGACGCAAATCGGATCATTTCCCCCCCGCCCGCAATTTTTTCAACCCGTGTTTTTTAATTTGGGGAATGCCCACGGTTTTTAGGGGTTAAAAAAAAACAGGGGAAAGGGTTGGCTTTTTATGCTGCCCCCCAGTATCAACCCTAAGTGGCCCATCGGGCAATTCCCCAAGATAGATATGGGACCCACCTTGCCCCCGATAACCTTTAGGTAATTATTGCCCGGGGGGAAAAAGAAAACCGGGGTAGGAAACTGGGTTGTAGCGTGTTGAAGTATGCGGGTGGCCCTTTTGTACTTTCAAAAAAGCAGGGGTTTTTTGTGGTGCACCCCAAAGGGGCACACAATGCTGTGTGAAAAATACCCCAAAAAACCTTTTGCCCTAAAAAAAGAAATGGACGTGGCTGTTTATGTGGCAACCCCTTTAAAGGGGTTTTTCGTACAAAGGGTTTATATTTTCTTAAAGATGGGGGGCAGTAAAAAAAAAAGACTTTTGCAATTGGGGTTTTCATTATAAATCATTAGTTTGAAAATTTGAGTTTTTTTTGCATCTATAAATAAATTTCCCCGCAGCAGCTGGAAAGGGACAAAACCCCCTTTTTGTGATTGGTGATGATATGTCAATTTTAACCTTTGGGGCATGTCTTGGGGTGGGGGAAAAAAACCCCCTGCACTGTGATTTGGTGCCCGTTTACACTGCGTTTATCTCTTGGCTGTGAGAAAGGTGTGTGTGTTTGGGTGATGGGTGATTTAAGATGATGAGATGATGTGAAGATGATGATTGAAGGTGTTTTTAGTCCTTCTATGTCAGGCTCTCCCGTGATAGTTTAGTAAAGGGGTCTGGGCAATTTTCTGAGTATTAAAAATGCTAGAACCCCTCTCCCCCCTATAACACAGCTTTATCCCCGTGCTCCCCCCTTAAAACCGGCCCTTTTTTAATTTTCCCCACCTCCTGCTGATAAAAAAGGGGAAGGAAGGGGGGGGAGAGAGCGGGTTTTTCACCTTTCTTCATCGTTCAGCTGTGTGTATAATTGTTAAACACCAAAGCAGAGGTTCTGGTTTAAAAGGGGTTGTGCAGCCCTTTGAGGGAAACTGAAAAGCTTGCAGGGAAAAGCATAGGAAAGGGTTGGCCAAATTTACGTCCTTTCCCCCCCTCCCGTAAAAAGGGAAAGAAGGGACAAATTTTAGGGGGAGGGGACTTCCCGGAAAGGGGAGTCCTGATTTCAAAAAAAGGGGAGAGACTCGTGGATTTAAACTGAAAAATAGAAACAGCTCAAATCTATGGAAACGGGTTTAAAAAATAAGAAAACCCCTTTTTGTTCGTAAACCCGATTTAAAATATTGCATTAGGGTCCTTTCTACTTTAAACCCCCTTTTAAAGGCTTCCCAAAAAGATAAAATTTGTTTTTTCCATCTTTCTCATACCCGTAAGCAGGGGGTGTTTTTAAATTTTTTAATTAAATTTCCACCCTTAAAAGGGATGTTTACATGTTTTGTATTTTGTCAGTATTTGCAAGCCAAAACCAGGAGTGGATCCAAAACACAGAAGTGGTGCAAATCTTCCCATTAGACTTGGTTTGGGCTTGCAAATACTGACGCAACACTGGGTTTACATGACGAAACACTGATGTACAATACGTCATGTAAACCCAACCTAAAACATTCCTGAACTTTCAAATAAAGTCATGCTAAGCAGTCCCTTTCTGTAGGGGGAGTAGGGGCCCCAATTAAAAAAACAATTGGGTCTGTCACCAGATTTCCTTTCTGCAAGGCTCCATCTCTAATTGTTACCGAGATAGTAATTGGGGACTAGCTGCTATTATTTTTCCCATATACTGCAAGCATACAATAAGATATCACTATATCGCTTTGTAATTCTCTCGGAAACAGCAGTATGAGAGACATTACAGAGTAGTACTGAGCAGTGAAAGAGATGAATCCAGCACTGGGGTGAGAACACTTCCTAGCACTTTCAGCTATGTATCTTTCCAGCCAATCCCACCTCCCTTCTCCATAGACTTCTATGGGCAGCTGTACATTAGTGAGCTGATGGGTCTCAAGATAAGTTTGTGTTTTTTGTTTTCTTGTAGACTGAACTATGCACTTAATAGGGGAAAGGAGCCTTAGATTTAGAAGACCTATTGCTGTTTCTTGTTTGTTCTGTTTATTCAAAGTTTGTTGAAAAGTTACAGCCCATTTAGAAGAACAATATCTGTCTCCACTTACTACCCCAGAATGAGGATTTTTTTTCTCATATAGTGAATATGACCTTTGAAACTACCAATTAATTTAAAGGGGTGTTCCTAACCAATAAATGCTGGTCAGCCCATTGGGAGTCAAACATCCCAGGCGTCCTATATCACATCACCATTCAATCTTCATGTGGCCAGCTAATCAAAGGCTGCAACCATCATTTCAGGTACATGTATATCTGGTACATTATGGAACAGACCACTGCGGCCTGTAAATGGCTGTAGGATCACGTGAAGACTGAATGGTGACGTCAATTGCAAAAGTGCTTATTTTTACTGTCCCCATCATTAAAGATATGATCTTTGTAGTGAGAAAACCCCTTTAAAGACAGCCACTGTCCATGTACTTTCTTAGGGCATTTGTTTGTTAGGGTATGTTCACACAGCGTATTGTGGTGCGGACCTGTGTGCACCACAATACGCCTGCTATTGAAAGTACACACTGGCCAGCGCATACTTTCAACAGCGCTACAGCCCAGCTTCCGATCGCTTTCATTTTCCCCAGGGCATAGTCCAAAAGAAGTGACGTCATCAGCCGGATCACTGGGACCGGCCACAATACTGAAACAATAGGGTTCACAAGATAATGTTTTTGGGTTTTTTTTTTTCCTATTTTTAAAGGGGTGTTATTTCACGAAGCCTGATCTTCACAGGCAGCTTTAGGCTTCCACTTCCTGTTCAGCCTGTGGGCAGTGCTACAGCTGTGATTGGCATATCAGCTCTGCTATTCCTTGCTGAGCCTGTTACAGGGACATTTAACCCCTTAAGCCGAATGCGTGAGAAGTAGTTAATGACCAGAACATTTTTTTTAGTATTTGCCTCCTTGCGTTTCAACAGTTGTAACTTTTTTTATTTTTCAATGAGGCAGTTGTAGAGGCCTCTTTTATTCGAGACAAGTTTTATTTTATGGGGGAATGGGTTTAAGTTCATTATAAAAAACTGCAGTTTTTTTTTTATTTTTTTTTTTACACCATTCACATTTCACACTTAACTTGTTAGATTAATTCTACAAGTTATTTACGGTTGTGTGAATACCAAATACCTGTAGGGTTTTTTTTGTGTGTTATTTATGCACAATTATTTTTATTAAATATTTATTTTTATTTAATTTTTTTTTTATTTTTTTTTACACTTTTTATGTTTTAACTTTTTTTTTTATTCCCCTGAAGGGAGAACGGTTTTACATTTTTTTTTAATACACTTAGTAATGTATTAGCATATTCATATATGCTAATACATTCTAATCTGTGTCAGTTTGACACAGACAGTGATTAGGACACCACACAGTGTGTCCTAGTCACGGGTTTATACACAGACAGCCTGGGGCACTCTAGGTCCCAGGCTGACTGTGCAGCCATTCCCGAGCTCTGTCGGGTGACCGGGTGTTCCGATCACCCGACAGAGCAGGGGAAACCCGTTGATTGCGCTGCGGTGACGCATCGGGAGGGGAGGGGGGGGGGGGTTGAAGCTTAGTTGAGCCTTTTTGAGGAAACTCACAATTCTATTTTCCTTATAGATTAACCAGACTCCTTACAATGCTGTCATATTATTACTGAATTGTAAGGTAATCTTGAAATGCATTTATAGCAAGAGAAACAAATGCAGGTACGGCTCACAATTACATTTACTGCACAGAAAACATTACAAGATCATATTCTAAGCAACAAATAATACAAAAGTATAAAAACCTGAAATAGAGTTTTGAAATGGCGGCCTGATAAAGGGCCCTAATAGTAGCTTACTACCCTTTGTACATTGAAGGTGAAATGTCTCAATACTTAAGTCTTAACAAGAGATCCCATATGTTATGTAATGAAACATAGACATCACTGTGACTCTGACAGCTTCTCCCGCTATAGACATCTAAGCAGCTGCTTCTTCAGGGTGTAGTCCAGGTGCAGAGAAGCCGGCCACTGGTCGTTCCAGAAATGAGCATTACTTCACCCAGCACGAATGCATTAGGCCATAGATTCTCAGTGTTAGCGGATCCTGCCAGAGTGAATGATAGTTGTCCGGTGTAAGACGGCATAGCATTCTTGATAATCACATTTTTGTTTCATGTATCAATCAAAATCTGGGCAGGGTCCAGGGCTGGAGAACTTCGTGTACTGCAGAATCTTGTCCCTTGGGCTGAGAGGACGCCAACTAAGATTAAGTTCCTCATCTCCATCGCACAAATAATCCTCTTCAATCTTAACCTGCAATGGAGCAATATATACATGAGCAATGTAGGAGAAATATATATCGACACTTAACCGCCGCAGCCAATTTTGACCTTTCTGATAGAGCAGACCTGGGCATTATACAGCCAGCTGGATGCGGCCCGCGGCGTGTGATGCCCAGGTCTACTAATAGTAGCGCTGACGGGTAATGGTGAGAGGCCGCGGCGGGCCATCAGCACTACTGTTAATATCCCCGGTATGTGAATTGGGCAGCGACGCGATGCTCATCGTGCCCCTGCCTTTCCTCAGCGCACAGAGTAATTACTCTATGCGGCCGAGGAGCTGCCGGAGGAGCGTCCCAGCGCTGCCAGCCTTGGGAGAGGAACGTGCGTGGCCAGGAAGCAGGTAAGGTATTAGATTTGTTAATTTTCATTTTGGTCTTAAATCTGTATAGCTGCCTGAGGGGGCTTATAACTGTGTGTGTAGCTACCTGAGGGGGCCTATAACTATGTGTATAGCTACCTGAGTGGGCCTATTACCATCTGGATACCCGAAGGGGCCTATAACTATCTATATACCTACCTGAAGGGGCTTATAACTATCTGTATACCTATCTGAGGGGCCTATAAAAATCTGTATACCTACCTGTGGGGACTATATCTACTTATATACCTGCCTGTGGGGACCTATAATTATCTATATACCTGCCTTACCAAGGGGAGCTTTATATACCTGCCTTACTGAGAGTACAGAGTAAGTTTCCACAAAAATAAACCCCAAAAATAAAATTTCCCCGTTCACCCTATGTTTTGTTTTGGTTTTTTTAAATTAGTCCGGCCCTCTAAAACCATCCCAATTTCTCATGCAGCCCCATGGGAAAATTAATTGCCCACCCCTGTGATAGAGCCACATTTTTTTTTAAATCTGACACACGGGAATAACTTTAAATTTGTACTTTAAGTTAATAATAAATTTTGATCCACACGGTTCTTGTTTATTTGTGAAAACACCCCTAAAAAATACCTCATTTGGGGAACTACACCTCTTAAGGAACATCCAGGGGTGTGATGAGTAGATCAACTCCACAGGTGTTTCACAGATTTTTTTTTTTAGTGTTGGGCTGTAAAAATGAAAAATTGCATTCTTTACACGGGGGCCCAAGGGTATTGGCCCCCAAAACGGGGTTTTTAGGGGTACCCCCTTCCTCCGGGGGCGGGTAACATAAGGGGGGTTTTGCCCCGGGGACTTTATCTTTAATCGGACCTTTTTCCTGGGGGCCCTTTTTGTAATCCGGGGCAGCCTAGGCATTTCCAATCGGGGCGGCTTGCACTTACAGGGGAAAGCAAAAACATTATTAGGGGGGCCGCTTCTCCCTCCCCTTTAATGGGGCGCATGACCCCACTCTCACATGAGGGCGCATGTATAAATTTTTTGGACGTACACCCCCGGGGGCTATGTTTATTCTGGGGGAGGACCTTCCCCGGGCCCCAGGGATTCCAGGGGGGAGATTGATTTAAAATATTTTTTTTTTCCTTTTAATTGTTTCCCTCCTACGGGGGGGCCAGTACCCAACCCCAAAATGGGGGCAGCAGTATAAACCCCACTACTGGGGGCCTTGTTATCACCCCACTACGGGGGGCCCCAGTATAAACCCCCATACGGGGGGCCCAGCTATTTCACTTATTTGGGGGGGCGTATGTATCATTTTCACTATGGGGGCAGCTTTTGATAAATTATCACTACGGGGGGCGCTATTTTCCCATTTCCCCACTACGGGGGGCGTATGTTCATTTCACTATGGGGGAAAGTATGTTCATTTCATACGGGGGCCCAGCTATGTTCATCTTACGGGGGGAGTATGTTCATTTCATACTGGGGGCAGCTAGGTTTTACCCCATTTACGGGGGGCAGCTATGTACCCTTCAAACTGGGGAGTATGTTTCATTATCACTAAAGGGGAGGCTTAGGTTTTATTACCACAAAGGGGGGAAAGCTTTGTTTTCACTACCCAATTAGGGGGGCAGCTATGTATCACTTTTCATTTTGGGGGGGCTAGGTTTCATTATCACAAAGGGGCAGTTTATGTATCATTATCATACGGGGGGGCACCCTTTTTATGAAATCATACTGGGGCAGCTATGTTCATTATCACTCTGGGGGAGCTAGGGTATCACTATCACTACGGGGGGCCCGTATTTTTCCCATTAAAACTTACCTCGGGGGCAGGGGGGGTTTTAAGGGTATCATTAATGGGGGCAGTTTTTCCCCAATTACGGGGGGCAGTATGTATACTATCACTCGGGGGGCAGCTTTGTACACTAGGGGGGGCAGTATGAATCATTTACGGGGGGCTTTTGTATCATTTTGGGGGCAGTATGTTTTTTCATACAGGGGCAGCTATGTATAACTTCATAGGGGGGGGATTAATTATTCCCAAGGGGGCTTTTAAATCTCTAAAAGGGACAGAGTGATTACTTTGTATATTATATCAGGTATAAGCTTGGCCCACGGGCTGATCAATTTTACTGCCGATGATTATCAGTTTTGGGTCGGCATTATTAATAAAATTACTGACTCACAGAGCTGAAAATTTCGTCTCCAGTTATAAAATATGGTTCCCGTTACGATCCCCAAAATATCAGTATACATTTTTTGGGGGTTTTTTTTTGTGTTTTGTGTTTTAAAACCAAACCCCCCCATAAACCCCGCCCCAAAAACCCCCGCCCCAAATAAATCCCCCCCCCACTGGGGGGGAAAAATTTTTGTGCATAAAACCCGGGCCCCTGGTAAAAAAAAAGGTTTGGGGGAAACCGGCTTTGAAACCCTACGGGTTTTAAAGTAAAAAATACTTCTTTTTTCACAAGGGTCCGGGAAAAAAAAAATTTTTACCCAAGATTTTTTTCACCTTTCCCCCAAGTTCGGAAATATCCATATGTGGGTGAAAAATGTGTTTGGGTGCAGGGCAGGGCGTAAAAGGGGAGGGAGGCTTTTGGTGTTGGAATGCAGATTTTGGTGGGTTGATGTCGATTTAAAAAGGGGCCCCCAAAAATTAAGGGTATGTTAACGGCCCCTTTTTAAATTTTAATTCCCGTGGGGCATTTCCCCGGTATTGGTTTTACGTGGCAAAAGCGTCCCGATTTACGGAAAATTCACGGGCCTCTATAGAGGGCTAGGGTTTTTCGTTCGTATTGTAACGGGGGGGGGGGGAAAATTTTGGACATGTCATTTTTGTTAGCGGCGTTTACGTTCCGCGGGACAATGCATGTCTAGGGGGGCCAAAAACGGAGTGTGGCTCCCGGGGTGTTTTGGGAAAATTACGCGTGTTAAAGCCGGGGTTTCCCAAAAAACCCCCCGGGTATTGCGCCGTGTTCTTTTGCGGAAATTTAGGCCGGGGTAAACTTTAGCCTAACAAACAGGTGAAACCTTCCAGAAGTTCCTTTTTGGGTTAAATTCCCCCTCAAGGAATTAATCGAGGGGTGTTTTTACTTTTTTGGGTTTGACAGGTGTTACACTTTTTCTTTAGCTTTTGGGCAAACCACTTATTTTTTTTGGGTTTTCCCATTTTTAAAACGATCCCTTTGCGGTATAAAATGACGGGAAAATTTATATGGGGGGTGGGGGGTACAATTAAAATTTAATATAAATTTGGGTATATAGTTTTTGTTTGTTTTTTTACCTTTCCACAATAAAAATGTGTTTGTAAAAAATTACTTTTTTTTTATTTTTTTCATAGTCCAGGGGCCAAAATTTTTTTTCCCTTTTTCAAATTGGGGACCCTGTATAAGGGCTTGTTTTTTTGCAGGAGGGGTTGATTTTTTCTTTGGGCCCAAAAACCTTTAAGGGGTTTCATTTTGATTTTGGGAGAGAAAAATCAAAATACAGAAATTTCCTGGCAGTTTTTTTTTTTAAATTTTTTATAGGGGTCACAACGACATGCAAGTTTTCCCTCACGGGCCCAATAAAAATTACATTTTAATGCCCCAATTTTATATTTCAT
Organism: Phyllomedusa bahiana; assembly: GCA_025379985.1. Lineage (NCBI taxonomy): Eukaryota > Metazoa > Chordata > Amphibia > Anura > Hylidae > Phyllomedusa > Phyllomedusa bahiana. The sequence goes on along the minus strand of JAODAL010004818.1, from coordinate 66,776 downwards.
TTATTTGTGCTGTTTTCCCACACAAATAAGATATTTTTCACACTGCCATACCCTTTAACCAAATTTTTTAAATTTTTTCTGAAAAAGGATTTGGAGGGGTTTTGTTTTTTTCCCAGGAAAAGTTTTTATATTTTTTTTTGGAATCTATTTTGGGAAACACAGGACTTACCCTTTTTAATCATTTTTTTTGGGGGAAAAAAAAATTTCGGGGGGGTTTTTATTTTTATTTTTTACAGCACCTCTTGCAAATATACATGACATTTTTATTTTTAATCTTTTTTGGCGAAAAACCGTTTAAATTTCGTTCCCAAAATTTTAATTTGTAGCACAAAAAAAAGGGGTTTTTTAAACCTGTTAAAACAATGATAAATCATCGCTGCCCTTCGATGGGCAAAAACCATTTTTTTTTTTTCCCATTTAGGGAACCCTTAAAGGGGGTTTTTATTTTTTATCTATTTTGGGGAAAAACTGGCCTTGTAAGGGGGGAAAGGGGGCAATATAAAAAATTTTACTTGGGGTTTTTTTTTATTTTCATTTTTTTTTAATTTTTAAAGTAGGGTATAAAATATAATTAAAAATTTAAAAATATAAAAATTTTACACACACACACTCACCGCCATTTTAATTAGGTACCCTGCCCAAACCCTGCTCGAAAAACACTTTTTTTTTCTAATCACCCAATCACAGGGAAAACTCAGTCCCTTTAGGCATGTAGACAAGGGGGCCAAAAACCAATCCCCTTTCTTTTCCAAAACCGAGCATCATTTTTTTTAAAAAAAGGGGGGGAAAAAAAAAGGGGAAAATTTGAGTCCCTTTTTTTTTTGAACTTGGCATTTTTTGGGGGTTGCCAAAGGGCTGGTCATATTTCAAAAACTGCTGACTCCGGGGGGATTTTAAACCAAAACCATCAAAAAGGGTTTACAGAGAATGGCCCCAAAAAAGGGAAAAAAACATCCATTTGAGAGGGCAGTCATGGGGGCGGAAATCCCTTTTTTGGTGCCAAGGTCAAAGGGAAAAAGGGGCAGCCCGGTTTTCGAGCGGATAAAAAGGGGAAACAGGGACCAAATACCCCCACTTTAAAAACCCCAAAGGGGTAGGCAGAAAGCATCTCTAAACGCACATACGGCAATTTTGAGGCAGATTGGGGCTACAGAAACCCAAAACCAAACCGGGTGCCACCCTTCAGCTAAAAAAAGGGGAAATAAGGCTGAAATTTTGCCAAGCTAAAATCAAAATTTGGAAGTAGAAAAATTGGGGAAAAACCCGTTGCCTGGCCCGGGTTTAGTCTCGTTTTTTCTCCCGACACCCGGATGGAAGGGTCAAAAATTTTTGGCGTACAAACATTAAAAGGGGCCAGGGACCCAAACCAGCCTTGTATCAAGGGTTTTTCAGGGCTGGGGGGTTTGGTGGTGTCAGGGGTGGGGGGAAATTTTTTTTGGGCCCCTCTTTGGCCCCTTTTTACCAATTGAGTATCAGGGGCAAAAACCTTTGTGGAATCATGCCACGAAAAAATGGGGCCCAGTTTCTGAAGGAAAAAGGGGGGCCAACCCGTTACTACTGGGGGAAACCCTAATAAAGGGGCCGGGTTGTATTTATGAAAATTATGTAAATATATATATATATATATATAATTTATATAAATTTAAAATAAATATTATTTTAAAATTAAATATAAATATAAATATAAAATTTTTCCCCTTTGCTGGTTTGGGACTAAGTGTCGGGGAAATTTAATTTTTAAACCCTTTTTGTCCAAAATTTCAGCTTCAAACAAAGTTTATAAAATTTTAATTTTTTTGTGGAAAGAATCAAAAAAAATTTTGGGGGAAAAATTTTGTGAAGGGGCAATAAAATTTTTTGGATATTTTAAACTTTTTGAAAAAAAACTAAAAAGGGGCTTGCAAATTCATGAGGATCTCTAAAATGACCAATTTTGGGCCCAAAAGACTGATGATGATAAATTTTAATCCACCTTGTTTTAATAAATTTCTCCGTAAAAAATTAAAACCTTTCTCTGGATAGCCCTCAGGGTTCTTTTTAAAGACAAAGATCATGAAGCCCAAAGGGAAACCCAAAAAACCAAAGGCAGGCCCCATGAAACTGTTGTGGAGAATTTTTTTAAAAGGGTCCGGGATTTAGTACAAAAAAAAATTTCCTACCTTTAAAACCCAAGGAGCATTTTGAAAAGCGTCATTTTTGAAAGGGAAGGAGTATCGACCATTTGAAAATCTCCCCCGGGCCCCCGGCCTTTTCCCTCTAAACTTTAAACTCAAACAAGAGAAAAACTGATCAGAGATCACCCCAAAGGCCCATGATCACTCTGGATGAACGCAGAGATCTACAGCTGAGGGGGAAGATTTTTTGTCCTGGGACAACAATCACGTACCCCAACACAAATTTGGCCTTTAGGGAAGAGTGGAAAAGAAAAGCCTTTTCCCTTCCAAAAATATCCAAAAAAATCTTGTTTTAAATTTTTGCCACAACCTCCTGGAGAAAACCCAAAAAATGGTGGGGGAAAAGGTGCTCGGGCCAAATAAAACCCAAAAATAAAATTTTTTTGGCCACAATGCAAAACGAAAAGGTTTTGGTTTGTAAAAGAAACACACCCAAACCCCCTGAACCACCCCCCACTGTCACACATGGTGGTGGCAGCATCAGGGTTTTGGGCTTTTTTCTTCACAGGGACAGGGAAGAGGGGGTTTAAAACTAAAGGGAAGAGGGAATGGAGCCAAATACAGGACCATTCTGGAAAAAAAACCTTTTGGGAGTCTGCAAAAGCCCTTGAACTGGGACAAATTTTATTTTCCAACAAGACAATGTTTCCCAAAAACAAAAAGAAAATCTACAAAAAAAAGGTTAAACAAATAAACGTCCCAGGTGTTAAAATTTGGCCAAGTCACACCCCGACCTAAACCCAAAATTCGAGAAACCCGTGGAAAAGCGAAAACTGCTGTTTCCCCAAAACGCTCTCCATCCAACCTCACTGAGCTCCAGCTGTTCACAAACGCTCTCCATCCAACCTCACTGAGCTCCAGCTGTTCACAAACGCTCTCCATCCAACCTCACTGAGCTCCAGCTGCTCACAAACGCTCTCCATCCAACCATCACTGAGCCCCAGCTGCTCACAAACGCTCTCCATCCAACCTCACTGAGCTCCAGCTGCTCACAAACGCTCTCCATCCAACCTCACTGAGCTCCAGCTGTGCACCAAGGAAGAATGGGCAAGAATTTCAGTCTCTTGATGTGCAAAACTGATAGAGACATACCCCCAAGCGACTTGCAGCTGTAATCGCAGCAAAAGGTGGCGCTACAAAGTATTAACTTAATGGGGCCGAATAATATTGCTCGCTCCACTTTTCAGTTTTTGATTTTTTTTACAAAAGTTTAAAATATCCAATAAATTTTGTTCCCCTTCACAATCGTGTCCTACTTGTTGATTCTTCACAAAAAAATTAAAATTTTATATCTTTATGTTTGAAGCCTGAAATGTGGCAAAAGGTTGAAAGTTCAAGGGGGCCCAAATAGTTTCGCAAGGCGCTGTATACTGCCATTTGCAGGGATCCCTTCCCATGTCAAATGTCAGGAAAGGGTTAAATAGGACCCATGACATCTCCTGCCAGGTCTGTTTTTACTAAATCCTTGTGTTCCCTGTAAAATAACAATCCTGGAGTCTCTTCTCTTATAACAGTGTTGTGCTGTTCCTCTGTTATTCCTCCTCAAAACCTAATACTACGTCAGTCAGTTTGGTGTTACCATTCGAGTTTTCAAAGGGGTTTAATACAGCACAGAATGGGGCACAATTACCAAGCCAGCGGTACCAGAATTCTGGTGCAATTTGCACCAAAAATAATGATGTATATGCTTTACACTACAGATATTATGTGATTTGAACAGTTTCTAGACTCATTTGACAATAGGCGTAGGTTCGTTTAAAGGGGCACAGCTTAGCGTACGACACAGAGCACCAAAAAATGCACCAAAATTTTGGTGCAAATAGTGGCATAAAGTAAGCCAACTTATAAAATGTGTAAAGTTAGACTACACAATTCTAATATACACCAGATATATCAACACCGTAATACATGTGGCACTTTGTAAGACTGTCTAGTCTAAACTTACACTGTTTAAAAGACAGTATTGATAAATCTGCCCCAGTGACTCTGTCAGCAATCATCGGACAACATAAGACTGTGAAGGACACGCGCCCAATTGGTAACACCCAGTTGACTGATTCAGTAATACATTTCTAGGAGGAATAACAGTGGAACAGCACAACACAGTTATAAGAGAAGATGCTCCAGAATTGTAATTTTACGGGGAACACAAATATGCACTACAACTAACATATTGGGAATGGCCACAGGTTCTCTTTAAGAGGATTAGACACATCATAAAAGTCAGATTAGAGTGTTGTTGGTGCCTCCATCCATGAGCTGGCTTAGTTGTGGGTTTCAAGGGTGGTAGTACAGGCTACAGCTCTTCTTCAGGATCCCAATCAATGTGTAACCAAGATGAAGCCTAAAAAAAGGGGTCAGGCTGACTATGAAACATGTGACCTCATTAGGTCGCGTCCACACACTGCAGATGGCATGAAAAGAGTGAAATATCCAAAGTTGAACATCCATATATTTCCACAATAAAATGAGAATGCTGTGGATTAGAAAATGTTCTGCTTCCTCCGATTTTCACGCAGTATTTTATTATAGTGTAATGTAAATCTCCGGGAATTTTGGTTGTGTAGTACATAACACATATCTACTATAAGTGGGTCTAGCCATAACCCTTGAATAATCTGTATGACCGAACATTTCCATGAACCTACATCACATCCTGGCAGTACATCTGTATGTCAGTATTTTATTTGCCTTCAACGTCAATGGAGAGGTGGACTCCTCTCTATTACAATCAACGGGAACCTCCCCTTGTTCCATGGAACCTCACCATTGAGAATAAGGCTAGGTTCACACGGCTTATTCACTGCGTAACTGTGGGACTTATTTCGCCCGCAATTACGCCGTGTGCTCCGGAGCGGGGGAGGGGCCGACAGCCCACCGGCCCCATAGACATTCATTATTCACGGCGCGTATACGCCGTGAATAATTGACATGTCACTTATCTCCCCCTGCGGCGTATTGTCCGAGTGGGGAGAGAAGACGTCATCCATAATTCTTCATGAGAACTGTGGATTACCGTAATGACTGGGATGTATTTTGCCCATATTTAAGCGCAGTACGGCGCGAATTACGGGCTGAAATACGTCCCAGTCATTGCCATGTGAACATAGTCCCTCCAGTTGTTCTTGACACCGGTGAAGGATTCAGCTGCCAAACCATAGTGATCCAATAAAGCGAATTGACAAAAAAACCTCTACTCATGGTTACCACACTGTCATACCTGTGCTAAAAGAGGCTCTGATGGAAGAAGAGATGGGCTAATCTTTTTTCCATGCTCTTTCTCCTCTTTAAACTTTTTCCTCTTTTTCGCTGGTGGTCCTTCTAGAGATGGGCTTTCTGGACCAGTATCCTCTAAACCAAGGGATGGTCCTGTTAGACATCTTGATAAGTCTTCATTTTCTGGGGGCTCATTTTCAGAGTTTGCTGGGGTCGGTGTATTACAGGCTTGGGTGCCCTCATCCTGTAAAAATCAAGCGTACTTAGAAGATTAATATAATGCTTTAAAAATTACAATCCAATCTAAAGGGACACTACCACCAAAGTACTTCTTTTCACTCATTAACAGGCAATATGCGACTATTATAAGGATTTTTTTTCCTATGTACATTACTCTCTCTGACTTCCCCTCTGTCAGTCCATTGTCATTGTCAATGCTTATTTTGGCAAATTCTACTGTTAGGCTATGTAACTAAATTCTAAGGGTATGTTCACACGCTGTGTTGAGTCTGTGTGAACATTCGCTTTTAGATGCGTGTTTGTCTATCGGACCCCAAACACGTATCTAATAAATAGCAATGTGATTTTACATTGCTTTTAATACGAAACACACATCGGCGTTCAGATGAGTGATCGCCAATACGTGTCTCATTGAGTCTTTCGGATCCGTTCCGAGAATTAACATGTCAATTCTTGGTCCGAAACACACAGCAGGAGCCCTATTTTAAACTATAGGGTGCGAGCCTGCTGCATCCAACATGCAGCTGCGTGTTGGATACGTGTTGGATCTGTTTTGGATCCGATCGCCGCAGCATTTTTGGATGCAATGTTCAGATCCAACAGGGCTCCTAATTCAGTTGTCAATGACAAATGTTTTTGAATCTCTGACATTGTCCCTCCATGCATCTGTATTTACATGCTGCATTGTCTTGTTGCTTTGTATATTAAAGGGGTTGTGTCGCTACAAAGATTAGCTTCAACATGTAGGGAACACTCAATGACGACTCCTTCCAAATATATTGCGTTGTTCTTTTTTTTTTGTTGAGGAACTACAAATGATTTTATCACCTACTGAGGGCTTTCTAGTTTCCCAAGTGACCGACCTGTGCACTCTTTCTCCCCTGCTGTTTGTTCTATCTGATAGCAGAGAGTGACGTCATCACACAGGTCCTGGCAGCACAGAACTCTGGACAGTGAGAGCTTGTTTGTCATCTGATCTTTCAGACAAAAGACAGTAATTACTACTGTTTACTCTAACTCAGAAGTTTCCCTGGTCCTGACAGCAGGAGATTTATCTAATTAGCAGAAGTCTCTAATTATGGACAGCTTGACCAGGAAGTGACAGAGCAAAGCAGCATTATTTCATTCATACATCCTATGAAACTTTAAGATGAGACAACCCATTTAAAAAAACTATTTAACTGAAAATTTCTACTAAGGTTTAATCAAGGCTCACCGAATACTAGACCCCAAAGTAACCTTTATGCAACCAGTTTAAAAAGGTTTACAAAACCCCACATTTGGAAGGGAATTTCCTATCATGCCCAGGTTTGGCAAGCGGTTAGGAAGACTAGTTAACAAGGACAAGATTGCTGGAACCACCACTAATCCACCCATCAGCTGCCAATGAAAAATAAAAACCCATTATTATCAAATGGCTATGTGTATAATACATAGACTTCCCAGGTCCCCCAGATATAGGAACAGTCTTTGTAGTGGTTTTATTACATCCATGCACATTAATACAACGTATTGATAAGGTGTCGTCCAAAGTCGCTATGTGTAGACACAATTTACCTCTTTTAGGGGATCTACAGTGGAGATTTTGTTGAGAGATCACCTCGACAAAGGTCCTTTTTGGGCCGAACAGGTCTCAAGTTTTGAAAAATGTTATCTACCCGGATCATGAATTTGTCTGTTGTACTTCAAATGTCGAAATAAATACAAACATTGGTTTTTTAGTATATTGAAATCTGTGAGTGCCATTAAAATTTCTGATTTTGGCACTTAACAGGCACCACAGTCATGTATCTGAGTGCCAGAATAGAGGATTTTGTATACCTCTTTTATAATATTAGTTGCTCGGCACCTTGTTTTATCTTATTTACAAATGCTGGGTATCAAAATAGACATCAAAATCCACAATCTGTATATACCCGCATACAAGATTAAACATACTCCAATGTATAATTAAATTTTAAGAATTTATTTTAAAGCGACCAAATCAAAACACATAAACGTTTCCGGTCCTGTTTAGACCTTCATCATATGTGTCGCTCTCATATAATGTGATAGATATGGGACCGGCGATTTTAGAATAACGTGAATACTGGCCGCAGCTCAGTGATGCAGAAAGGTACGGCGCCGTTCCTTTCTGCATCACAGGACCGAAAACGTTTATGTGTTTTGATTTGGTCGCTTTAAAATAAATTCTTTAAAATTTAATTAAACATTGGAGTATGTTTAATCTTGTATGCGGGTATATACAGATTGTGGGTATACCTCTTTTAGGTTAATGATGGTAGAACACTTTTGTTCTGTTCCTCTGACTCGCATTGTGGGTGGGGTTTTAAATCTATTCGATCTTATGCAAATCATATTTTTTCATAGGTTTTGGGCAATTCACATGATTGTTTTATAACAAATACAGTCTTTCTAATTTTACTTCATCTAGAATAAATATAAGAAGCATCACCCATATGTTAAAGGGTTGTTCCGGGACCCAATCATGCTCGTTTGTCCGCCGGGGTATAAGGAAAAATAGAAGATAATACTAACCTCCTGAGCTCTCTCATTCACTTCCGGCTGCTGGTATGTTTACTGAAGCAGTGAACGGTCTTCATTCACGTGACAGCCGCAGCCAAAAACAGGCCACAACGTCACCTGCGCAGGACCTCTCTGGCCTGTGATTGGCTGCACCGGTCACGTGAAGGATGAACGGACCGTCGGCCGGGAGCGAAGGAGACCGTGCGGACCAACGACCATGAATAGGTCCCGGAACACCCCTTTAATACATATCTCTTCAAGAGTACATCACCCAAGGCTAAAATAATGTATATTACCTCAAGCAGGAACATCAGGTGGCTCTTTCTGTAATCATCTCCATAGGAGTCCAAGATTTTCATCAGACATCTGAGATAAATATACAACATCAGGCAATGTGATCTCTGTATTCTAACACGTCGAAAAATTGTCACATATTTGGTGGGAAGGCACCATCACACAGCTGGGCAAATGATCAGCCAACCCACACAGACCTTTACCATAAAGCAACCCTGTGACAACTCCTGTTTTAGTAAATCCTTGTGTTCTCTGTGAAATAACAATTCTGAAGCATCTTCTCTTATTACTCTGTGTTGTGCTGTTCCCCTGTTATTTATTGGTAATGTATTACTGAATGTGTCAGCTGGGCGTTACCAGTTGGGGCTATGTCCCTGCACATTCTGACATTGTCCAATCACTGCTGATAGTCACTGTAGACAGGACACGCCCCTCTGAAAACTGGAATGATAACACCCACCTGACAGATTCAATAACAGATTTCAGAAGGAATAACACAGGGTTATAAGAGAAGATTCTCTAGGTAATATCCTGCTGGGGAACAGAATTAATATACGAACAAAAGGCTCTGTGCACACTGCCCTCCGAGGCTCTGGTTGGTTGTGGTTATGCCAATAGGACACCACGGTGGATCTCCAATTGACCCCAGTGTACATTAAGGCGGTCCATCAGGGGCTGTTGGGACCTGCCATACTTCAACTACTGTGCATTAGGTAGGAAGTGAGCAGTAGAAAGGAATACACATGGTATCCACTATTATGAACACAGTATTCTTAATGGTGAGGGTCATGTTTAATCTTTGCTACTGCTCAGAAGACATGTATATGCTATAGAATACCGCCAAAGAAGCGTGGACCTCGAGGGAGCTCCATTGAGGAGTAGCGTTGGCTAATTTCTATTACTTATGCGATTATGAGGGAAGTACAGTAGTCCCAGGACAACCATTGTATGTTCAAACCATAACTCTATGGAAAACTGGTAACTGGTTCTAAGCCCCAGAAATGTTAAAAATATAATGCAAAATGAAGATTAAGGAAAATTATGTGGATATCGATAGAGGAAGTCCTTCCATATAACACCAGAAACAGCTGCTGGAAATCACTTTCTATGATGAGAACAGAAGCTTTTTTGGGTCATGTACTTTATATGCAATGTACCAGAAAAAAGAAAATGAGGCCCTCACCTGGTGTCCAAAGGAGCCGCTCATCCTGATACATGTAATAGCAGTACAGGACATGTAGTACTGCACTGTACTGTAGAGAGGCGCTAATAGACTACCAATCACTGCATGCAGTGCACCAATACATGTAAGAGAAGTACAGGACATGTAGTACCACACCGCACCGTACTGTACTGTAGAGAGGTGCTACTAGATGGTCAATCACTGCATGCACCTTACTAATATATGTAAGAGCAGTACAGGATATGTATTACCGCACTGTACTGTAGAGAGGTGTTACTAGACCGTAAATCACTGCATGCACCTCACTATTACAGAGGTCTTACAAGTAAAATGTTCATGATAATTTGCTGCACTCAACATACAATGTCCCAGGAAGGACCGTTGTATGTTGAAAATATTGTATCTAGAGGCCGTTGTAACTTGAGAAATTGCTGTCCTTACCTTCTTTCTTGCTTCAGCCTTCGTGTTATCTTTTGAACTTGGTGAAGTCTGTTGAGTATTCTCTCATTGACCTAAAAAAATAAAATAGTATCTTATATAAACTGGTCACGATCAGAGAGCTCAATAGGTGTGAGGTGGTTTATCAAAAATTCCCATTCTCGATACCAAAAAGTGGGAAATATCCGGCCTCAGGGCCCTATACAGCTCTTGAAATCATTTGGTCACGCCCTGCGCTCCATGCCTCCCAGTCAGCATTAAGGGTCAGGAGCTTTGGGGGTCAGTGCATGCGCAGTAGCAGACTTCGCTAAAGCTGTTCCTCCTCAATATTCTACTGTGTATGCGCTTGTCTCTCTAGCTCCTTGCACCTGTTTGCTCACTTGATGTTCCATGCATGACGTCATTAATATCCAGATGGTCCTTAGCAGAAAAAAGGCTCTCCGCCTCTGCTCTAGACTGTTACACTTATTAGCTAGTGCCAGTGATACTAACTCTCCTGCCCATATATGTAAAGAGGGTATTCCCATCTCAGACATTTATGGCATATCCACAGGCTGCCAAATGACATGCAGGGAAAGGGAAATGAAGGTTATTACCAAATACATTGCTGTTTTGATTTTGCTTTGTTCAGGGGATAAAGGAGATTTTATCTGCTGCTAGTGTACACAAGTTTCTCTTGGTGACCGACCACCTCTCAATCCTCTGTTGCTTATCTGACTGATCCAGACTGCCATCAGTCAGTCAGTTTGAGCATGGTGAGTCTCTGCAGAGACTTAACGCTTGCAATAGTTTGTTTACCTAACTAAATGACAAGCTTTCACCCGTTAGAGCTCTGTAGTCTTGTGCACTACAATTTGTAAACCACCTGCACTCATGTCAGTGTAACAGGATGAGCTAGGGACAGTAGAGCTGGTATGCCAATTGCTGCTATAGAACCACCTACAATCTGACCAGGAAGTGTGAGTATAAAGCTGGCTGTGACTGTGAAATTGCATGGTGATAAAACCCCTTTAAACGCCATGTGCTGAAGAAAACAATGGCTGAACATTGGGCCTCATTTATCAAACCTAACAGTAAGACGGTCTCTGTTGCCCATAGCAACCAATCAGAGCTCAGCTTTCATTTTTCAAGAGCAGTGTAAGAAAATGAAAGCTGAGCCCTGATTGTTTGCTATGAGCAACAATGACCATCTTAGGGTATGCTCACACGGCTTATTTAGCCGCATATTTCAGCACACATTTTACTGCGTATTGCGCTTAATATGCGGCGAAATGTGCGCCGCAATTACGGTAATTGTTAGCAGCGAATACACACCGCTGACAATGCATGTCTATGGGGCCGGTGCAATCAGGGCTCTGGAGTCGGCAAGCCAAAGCCCCGACTCCTCAATTTTCCAAACCTCCAACTCCCTCATACATGGTCTCTAAGTGACAACTTTACTGTAGTAAAATGGTAACATCCGGCTGTTTTATCACCTTATGATACAACAATCAAGCTATTTAGGTAGAACAGACACTGACAAGCAAAAGAGTAACAATGTTTTGATCTTTTGAACACTTGTGGGTAGAGTTGAAGACAAAGCTGTATTTGTATCCAAGTCCAATCTGCACCAACATTAGGAATGTGTAGAAGAGACCTGGGATCAGATTTTGGTCAAGATATGCTTGAATCTGATCCAGAGCCCAGAAGGATTCAGAGAGTATTGAAAACCAAAGGTGTATTTCCCAAATACTAACAAAATAATAAAAATTAACACTTTGATTTTTAGGAGCAAAACAGTAACAATGCAGTTACAGGAAAGAATCTGCAGAACTAAGCAGATGCTAAATACTTGCAAGTCAAATTTTTGTATAAGATAGGTAAGATGACTGTATATAAAATTACAGGAGCCTCATGTGCAAAGCTGTAGTGGATGGTGAGATATGGAGCCTGAAAGTCACAAGTTTAAAACATTGTTACCCTTTTGCTTGTCAGTGTAAAATATATTTATTGGATATGACTTCATAGAACACAAAAAAAATTGTTAATATGCAAAACACTGCAGGAACATTTGTGGAGTCTCTGAATTTGTTCTGAGAAATAGTATTGCTTCCATCAGACCCTGCATACATGACCCACATCAGATCTCATTATTTTCAGGCTAGAGAACAGCCTCTCTACACTAACTTGGGTTGGTGGCAAATCGGTGACCACAGAGGCAACATCTCTAACAATGTCAGGGTATAAAGGAATTGCCTCAGCCACAGTCAGTTTTGATGAATGGTTGAACTCTTCTACTTCTTTGAAAACAGGTGAAAATTTTACTGAAATCTGTTTGCCATGGGAGCAGAATCTTTTCCCCTGGGTCAGCGCTTTGCCTGCTCCATGTCATCAATTACACTCCTCATGTGATGAGGCTGAAGATATGGGAGCAATAGCACTGGCCGCACCCAATTCCTCTTGCTCTTTGCACTGCATCGAACTAACTGGACCAACTTATTATATATTTTGGGAGTCGGTCCATTTTATGACTACTCTGACTCCACAGCCCTGTTTGCAATTACGCGCTTCCAAAACACCTGGCTTATTGCAGCGTGTAATATATGCGCCACAATAAGCCGTGTGAACATACCCTTACTGTTAGACAGGTTTGATAAATAAGGCCCATGGTGTATTTACCCTGTATAGTCAGTGGTCTCTAACCCGTAGCTCTCTAGTGGTTTCAGAACTACAACTCCCAACATGCCCAGGCCGCCTGCAGTAGCTAAAAAGCCACAGCTTACAAATATGTGATATAGATGATGGCAGCCATACCGGGCTCATGTACAGACCTGTTCAATTTCTTTGCAGCGGCGATTCAGGGCAAGGAACTTTCTCTTGCTGAGTTCCCGCATGCGTTGCTGGGCCTCCTCCTCCTCCTCATCCTGTAGGTTATCACCACTCAGGCCGCCGTCTACAAACTCTACCTCCGTTTCCAATTCACTTTCTAAAATGTTACCGCCGAACAGAGGGGGAAGAGCGAGCTCCGATCCAGGTGGCACAGAAAACTCTTCAAAGTTCACAGCAGCCATGATGGAAGATCTGGGACACAAAAACAGAAAACATTTATACAATGTAAAAACGTATTGGGGGGGCTATACTCATGTGGATTGGAGAGGGGTCAGCGGTGAAAGCAAATATGACCCTGCCCTTAGGGTATACTGGGAACATACAGCAGACAAACAGCACAGTAACGGGTGCCCTGTACAATACAGCCTGGCATGATGCCCCTGCTAGAGCAGACATTGCCACTGTAAGACATCCTATGTCAGCCAGTGGAAGCTGCAGTGAAAAAAAAACGCCATCACCCCCAGATGAAGAGTACTGAAAGGCACATTGGGGTGCACTTATTTTTTTACTTTTTAAAGGGGTGTTCTAAGAGTTGAATAAACTCATTCGTCTCTTGAGGCATTTTTAAAAATAGAAGAAAAGGATCGTACTTACCTCCCGGACGCTCCCCGTTCAGTCGCGCTGGCCGTCCCATTCCTCCTGGCTGTAGCTGTGAACATTCATCGCTTACGTGACAGGTGCAGCCAGTCACAGGCCAGAACCATCACATGACGCAGAATACACACTAGTCACATTATTATGACCACTTCCTACTCTCGATTTCAGCAGCACATAGCTCATCGAGGGTGTCCCATGTGGGCAGCTGGCTCGGTGAGCATACAGAGTGTGTGATAGGCTGTCTGCGCACATCTCACTTGTCGCTGTCATGGGTAAAAGGAGTGATTCAGCCCTGACTCTGAGATAAGTGCAGCCATTCCTTCCTAGTGCCTTTCTCCTCTGATCTTTAGCAGGGGAGCTTCACTACTGAGCATAAAGTGCAGCACATGCTCATCTAAGCTAGAAGCCTAGATCAGGAATGGAACAGACATTTATAGGACACCATTGCGAATAAGCGATGTGGAAACTGAAGAGCACCGTGTGGCTGCAGAGGTGTGCGAGGATGGACCTACATGGTACAGTGGAGCAGCTGTCTGCCAAAATAAACCAGGGGGCGACCAGACCTGCATCTTACACGACAGATTAGTGAACCCTACTGTGTATGGCACATAGTCTCCCAAAAATGTTGTGGATTCTCTGATGGCTAATTGGTGAGCACCTGAATAGGGTGTGTACCTAACATGATATAGAAGGAAGTGAGCTTATACCACATGTGATCGGACCTCTAAGGCTAGGTTCACACGGCTTAACTGCGGGACCTAATTACCCCGTGTGGCCGGGGGCGGGAGCGGGAGCGGGGGGCACTTCGCCGGCCCATAGACTTGCATTACCAGCGGTGCGTATACGGCGCTAGTAATTCACATGTCAATTATCTCCCCGCCCGGCGGATTCACCGAGCAGAGAGAGGAGACGTAATCCATAGTTCTCTATGATAACTGTGGATTACCGTAATGAATGGGCCGTTTTCTGCCCATAATTTGCGCACTCCGGCGTGTAATTACGGACCGAAATACGGCCCATTTTAACCCGTGTGAACATGGCCTAACCCCTGATGAAGCCAGTTTAGCTGGTGAAACATGTCGGGGAGGTCAGGCATGACGTTTTAAATTGTGATTTCTCACCTCTGTCTACAAGTGTCACCCGCTGCAGATGGTGTCACAAGGAAACCTTATATATTTTATTTCCATGAGATTAGGGACGACTGCCCAAGTAGGAGGCTTGGGATCCCTTACTGGTTAGTAAATTGCTGTATATATAAGGCTTTCCTGTTAATAGGTGGGGTTCCACCAGACTTGATAATAGAAAAGGAGCTATTCCTTCCTTCAGAAGTAGAAAGGGTTAAATGGTGAGGTTAGAAATCAGGTTTTTAAATAGTGTGTATAGAGGTTAAGAGTTATACATAATAAAAGTTACGTTTTAGTGTTTTACAGATAGAGAACTATTTTGCCTATGGCAAAATAGTAAATCTACTGTGTATGGGGCCCTGGAGGAGACGGATGTCACTGAACCTCTGCAAACCCTACTGTGTATGGGGCCCGGAGCAGACGGATGTCACTGCACCTCTGCTAACCCTGCTGTGTATGGGGCCCCGGAGCAGAGGGAGGTCACTGCACCTCTTCTAACCCTACTGTGTATGGGGCCTCTGGAGCAGACAGATGTCACTGCACCTCTGCTAACCCTACTGTGTATGGGGCCCCAGAGCAGACGGAGGTCACTGCACCACTGCTAACCCTACTGTGTATGGGGCCCCTGAACAGACAGATGTCACTTCACCTCTTCTAACCCTACTGTTTTATGGGGCCCTGGAGCAGACAGATGTCACTGCACCTCTGCTAACCCTACTGTGTATGGGGCCCCGAGCAGACGGAGGTCACTGCACCACTGCTAACCCTACTGCATATGGGCCCGGAGCAGACGGATGTCACTGCACCTCTGCTAACCCTACTGTGTATGGAGCCCCAGAGCAGACGGATGTCACTGCACCACTGCTAACCCACCTTACTATGGGGCCCCGGAGCAGGCAGATGTCACTGCACCTCTGCTAACCCTACTGTGTATGGAGCTCCAGAGCAGACAGATGTCACTGCACTTCTGCTTACCATACTGAGTATGGGGCCCTGGAGCAGAGATATGGTCACTGCACCTCTGCTAACCCTACTGCATAAGGGGCCTCGCAGCAGACAGATATCACTGCACCTCGCTAACCCTACTGTGTATGGGGCCCCGGAGCAGACGGATGTCACTACACCTCTGCTAACCCTACTGTGTCTGGGACCCCCAGAGGAAACGTATGCCACTGCACCTCTGCTCACCCTACTGCGTTTGGGGCCCCGGAGCAGATGGTTATCACTGCACCTCTGCTAACCCTTCTGTGTATGGGGCCCCAGAGCAGATGGATGTCACTGCACCTCTGCTAACCCTACTGTGTATGGGGCCCCGGAGCAGAGGGATGTCACTGCACCTCTGCTAACCCTACTATATATGGGGCCCTGAATCAGATGGAGGTCACTGCACCTCTGCTAACCCTACTGTGTATGGGGCCCCAGAGCATTATCTGCTGGATTCACAAGGTGTATTTTAGCACCCTTTTGATGCACAAAACACACTGTTGTTTTCAATGGTAATATACCTTGTTAAGGCATACGGTTTACATTTTTGTGCATCATTTGAGGTATATAAAAAAAAAGCACAACTGCAGGACGTTTTTTGGTGTGTAAATGCGTTTCCATGAATTTTTGGCACACACCTATTTACACCAGTGACTCTATTACATTTCAAAATGAGCACAAATTTGCACGTACACTTAGATGTTATACTTCACAATGCATTCAAATCTGCGCATATGTCACTGCATGCTTTTACACTGTGTGAACATAGCCCTAAAGAGGTTTCCTCATTATAACAATGTATCACCTTCAACCACAGGGGAGACAGAGGGCCACAACAGTCAAGTACATGGCTGCTGATCACTGGACTTAGCTAATTCCAGCTGCTGCATTGAGTGTGAATGGATCAGCATCGCTCCATTCAAACCTGGGCCCTCAGAATCCATGAATGGAAGGGGCCTCAGCTGGTGAACACACCACCCAGACAACTCTCACCCACCCTCTGGGATATGCTCCTCATGTCTCTGGGAAAGCTGGGTGAGGGTCAGTAGAGTCCTGGCTGGTCCTGTAGGGCAGATCTGGTGATACTGGGAGGGGATGTATCCCTGCAGTGTGGGCAGAGCTGCCATTCAGTAACCTGGGAAAGCTGGGTGAAGGTCAGTAGAGTCCTGGCTGGTCCTGTAGGGCAGATCTGATAATACTGGGAGAGGATATATCACTATAGTGTGGGCAGAGCTGCCATTCAGTAACCTGGGAAAGCTGGGTGAGGGTCAGTAGAGTCCTAGCTGGTCCAGCAGGGCAGATCTGGTAATACTGGGAGGGGATGTATCCCTGCAGTGTGGGCACAATTGCCATTCAGTAACCTGGGAAAGCTGGGTGAGGGTCAGTAGAGTCCTGGCTGGTCCTGTAGGGCAGATCTGGTAATATTGGGAAGAGATGTATCAATGCGGTGTGGGCAGAGCTGCCATTCAGTAACCTGGGAAAGCTGGGTGAGGGTCAGTAGAGTCCTAGCTGCTCCTGTAGGGCAGATATGGTAATACTGGGAGGGGATGTATCCCTGCAGTGTGGGCAGAGCTGCCATTCAGTAACCTGGGAAAGCTGGGTGAGGTTCGGTAGAGTCCTAGCTGGTCCAGCAGGGCAGATCTGGCAATACTGGGAGGGGATGTATCCCTGCAGTGTGGGCAGAGCTGCCATTCAGTAACCTGGGAAAGCTGGGTGAGGGTCGGTAGAGTCCTGGCTGGTCCTGTAGGGCAGATCTGGTAATACTGGGAAGAGATGTATCAATGCGGTGTGGGCAGAGCTGCCATTCAGTAACCTGGGAAAGCTGGGTGAGGGTTAGTAGAGTCCTGGCTGGTCCTGTAGGGCAGATCTGGTAATACTGAGAGGGGATGTATCCCTGCAGTGTGGGCAGAGCTGCCATTCAGTAACCTGGGAAAGCTGGGTGAGGGTCAGTAGAGTCCTGGCTGGTCCTGTAGGGCAGATCTGGTAATACTGGGAAGAGATGTATCACTGCAGTGTGGGCAGAGCTGCCATTAAGTAACCTGGGAAAGCTGGGTGAGGGTCAGTAGACTCCTAGCTGGTCCTGTAGGGCAGATCTGGTGATACTGGGAGGGGATGTATCCTGCAGTGTGGGCAGAGCTGCCATTCAGTAACCTGGGAAAGCTGGGTGACAACATCCAAGAAGAGGATCTATTTTCCTGTGATCAATTTCAAAGAAATATCCAGTTGAAACAGTGATGCCACAAACAGGATTACCGACCCCGGAGGACCCGTGTAACGACCCCATTTCAGCCGTCGGTCACACCGGAGCCCCCCATACACGCGTCATCGTTACCTCCGCACATACCTGATCACATTATCGCTCTCTTCCTTCCATGCACTTTCAACAGGATAGAAATCCGTTGGAGTGTACTAATAAAGTTATACTATACAAAAAAGAAAAAAAAACCTCTCCTCTCCACCAATTAAAGTGCAGCAACGTTCGCAGCCGTGACGCATGCGCACTTACGGACTAATAGAACTGATAGGAAGCATTCAGGTTAGAGCGACGGGCTTTCTGTGACGTCATATTTTCGCGACTCGGTTTCCGGCTCCAAGAGAAGTGCGTTAGCTTGTGTTTTTCGGGCGCTGTTTATTGGTAAGTGACTGCGGTGTGTCTGGAGGGTAAGTAGGCGATAGTGGGGTAGAATATAGGGTCTGATTGGCACTAGGAGGAGGGCAGAGGCTGGCAGTCCTGGGTGGCTGTGTATGGTTTCTTATCAAACCTTGTATTCTCCACGACTGGTTTATCCCTTTAAGGTATATTATATATGTGTGTATTATATAGTGCTGGGATAATACATCACCTTAGAGGTCTGAACTCTGGGGCCTCTCTGATCCTAAGAAGGAAGGGGCCACACAGCTGATTTAGTGGTGCCAGCCACAGTGCTGCTGCCTGCAAGTAAACGGAGTGGCTGCAGCTCCTTGCATAGCCCAGTGGCCGGTGTTGTCGTATATTTATACAGAACAATGCAGGATATACCGCTCTATAGTCCTTATGAGAAAACTGCAACATGTCCACCTTCACCGCCGCCAGGGAAACATCCAGGACAGGCGACCTCGGTTCTTTTCCAGAGACGAAGCCTTTATTTTAGATTTCAGTCCATTATGACCGTTCCGGGTGACTGTACCTAATACCTTGATGTTCTACCTCCATTCATCAACAACTTTTCACAATGTTTCAATCACTTCTTAGACAATTTTTTCCCCATTGGGTAACACAGAGAGTCGCCTGATTGGCTTATGTAAAAGAATGTGTTCACATTTGTTTGGTAAAAACAATCCTTCCCTTGAAACGTAAAGGAATAATCTCCTGGTGACACCTTGTAAAAGGTGGAAACTAATGGTCTAGCATTCTCCAAAAGCCCCCGGAGCTCAGAGGGTTCATTGTGCATTTATCCACATATTATTGCCACACCAGCGTGCACCTATGCTAATTTTTCAAAAAATATTTTTTTTTGATGTGCAGGGCCAAGTGTCATTTTCTTGCTTGTGTATGGGGGTGTGGCTGCCTCCATTGGTTTTTTTGCACTCCACTCACCTTCATAGGTTTTAAATCTAATGCAGTGTAGCTGGTGCCTTTTACTCCTTAGAGTATGGAGGTCTGAACAGGACCTAGAGAGAGGAAAACAATAGTGTAGGACCCACCTGCACTGAGGTCTCGTTGAAGTTCGAAGGTGGACTTAAGCAGTTCTGATCAAAAATGTGAACTATGTGTCAATGCATATAAGAAACAGCTTCCAGCGGGTTGGAAAAGTGAAAAACCTACTTTATTCCTCCACAAATAACACCCAAAAATATATGCATCATTTTGACCCAACTGGGTTTTTATCCAACATAATAAGGATAAAGATCCAGTTGGGTCGAAATGTCACATGTATTTCTGGGTGTTATTTGTGGAGGAATAAAGTAGGTTTTTTTAACTTTTCCAACCCACTGGATGCTTTTTCTTATATTCATTGGGTCTATACCATACATGCCAACTCTCCCGCTTTTGGCGGGGGGGGGTCCTGCTAATTGGGGTCGTCCCCCCCCACCCTCCCGGCAGAGTTGGCATTCCTCCAGCAGGCAGCGGGGGCTCTTTAACTGACCTCGGCGACAGAGTAGCGCTGGTGCGCTACTCTGGCGCCGCTGGGCCGTTCCCACAGGTGGGTGAAGCGGCCGCTTCACCCGCCCGGAGTCTCGCTCTGCAGGGAGGAGGCATCGCTCCCTCCTCCCCCTGTATGTACAGCGCCGATGCGCGCCGTACATACAGGTCAGCGGCGCAGAGGGAAGTGACGCGCGTCTGCTCTCACTTCCCCATGAGGAGATCATCCGGACGGCCCGCGCTGCAGGAGCCTGGTCAGGTGAGTGGTTTTTATTTTATTTTTAGGGGAGCACCTACCTGGCAACCAAAGGGTGGGGGAACCTACCTGGCAACCAAAGGGGGGGCACCTACCTGGTTATAAGGGCATCTACCTGGCTTTCTTCCAAAGCCGTTATGCAGTCGGTGGAGTGGGTGTGGCTTTTTGAAGGGGCGTGGCACATCGACAAGATGGGCGTGACCATGCAAATTTTTGTCGCGGCGCGCGGCCCACTACAATCTCCTGCTTTTTCAATTTCAAAAGTTGGTAACTATGGTCTATACTGACCTTGTGGATTCAGAGGATTGAGGCGATACAATTATCAATAGCAAGGTTATGCTGCTGTTCCCTATTGCTGTTACACTATAGAAGTGTGTCCAAACAAGAACCCGGAAGTGAAGAGGAGCAGATCGCGGGAGGTCTCGGACCAGAAGTTTTGGGGGCGGCGAGTTGAATATCCCTTCTTTTTTTTTTTTTTTTTTTTCCCACCATGTTGGCCTAATTTTAATGAACGGACTTTCCCTTTAAAGCCTCTTTAGGGGATGTTCACACCGCGTTTTTTAATCCGAAAAATGGATTGAAAAACGCGGTGTGAAACACATCCAAACACGCACCCAAAGTGTGCTGCATGTTTGGATGCGTTTGTGCTGCAGCAGAAACACATCCTATAGTTTTAAATAGGGCGTCTGTTGCGTCAAACAGTTCAGGAATTGACATGAAAATTCTTGGAATGGATCCAAAAGACGCATCACAAAGATGCATGTAAAACATGCGTTGGCGATCACTTGTCTGGACGCCGATGCGTGTTTTACATTGAAACTAATGTCAATCACACTTAGATGCGTGTTTGGGTCCAAGTGCATCTAAAAACTGCTGTGTGGCCATACCCTTACACTTATGTTTCTCACTGTTTTTTGTTGTTGTTGTTGTTGTTGTGTTTTTTTAGCCTTTATGCATTTTTGTAACTTTTTTTTTTTTTTGCCAAAAGGATACATTGGTATGAATTTTTTTTTTTTTTTTTTTTTTTAAATTAATTTATTTTGTTATTGGTGTTCTTCCCCATCACAAATCATATGAACAGTCACATATTTTGCAATCTGGAAAAATGTTACAAAAAATGCTATTTCAATGCATAGATGTCTAATTTAGTGCACAGTAAAAAAAAAACAAAAAAAAAAACATAGAACCAATAGGTGTCTATTGTGGGACAAAAAGATACAAACTGCCTGAAAAATTGCTATGCACACACTGTGTTTTGAAAAAAATAACACTAATGATGCAAAAAAAAAAAAAAGCAGTGTGCATAGTGCATTCTATATTTCCCTGTTGACATCCAGCTTATATATGGCTGCTGCAGTTCTTGGCCCCCCAAAAAGAATACTTGCAAAAATTTAAAAAAGAACTCACGTGTTCAGTAACGTTCTTTGCATAACTACAACATGTGAAACTGCTCCTAAGAGGAATCTTTGTGCGTTATTTCTCACAGTGATTAAAAAATGTCTTTGGCGGATGAGTTGCTGGCTGATCTGGAGGAGGCAGCAGAGGAAGAAGAGGAGAACTTAATAGATGAGGATGACTTGGAGACAATTGAAGAAGTACAGGAGGAGATGCAGGTGGACCTCAATGCAGAGTCGGTGAAAAGTATAGCAAAATTATGGGACAGTAAACAGGTGAGTGTTATAGAAGCAGGTAGCAGTGATGTGATTATGAAGCTTGTTCTTGCATTAAAGGGGTGTTTCCATCATAAATGCCACTTGCCTATACCCCCATAGAACAGAATGGAGAGCTGTGTGCACCAAAACTTTAAGGAGCCTGTTCCTGAGATAGGTGCATGTCACGCCTCTAGGACTCGCACCTAGCACACTTTGATGGCATATGGTGGGAACATGCCATCTTTAGAAGAGGCTTCCTTCTGGGAAGACAGCCATGCAGACCAATTTGATGTAGCATATTGTCTGAGCACTGACAAGCTGACCCCCCAGCCTTTTAACCTCTGCAGCAATGCTGGCAGCACTCATACCTCTATTTTGAAAAGACAATCTCTGGATATGATGCTGAGCACGTGCACTCAACTTCTTAGGTTGACCATGGCGAGGCCTGTTCTGAGTGGAACCTGTCTTGTTAAACTGCTGTATGGTCTTGGCCACCGTGCTGCAGCTCAGTTTCAGAGTGTTGGTAAGCTTCTTATAGCCCAGGCCATCTTTTTTTTTTTCAGATCCTCTGACAGTTCTTTGCCATGAGGTGCTATGTTGAACTTCCAGTGACCAGTATGAGAGAGTGCAAGCAGTGACACCAAATTTAACACACTGTCCATTAACTCCTGAGACGTGGAGATAAAATGGCAAATTGGACACAATTTGTCCATTACGACTTGGGGGGGGGGTGTACACACACCACTTAAACAAGCTGTACAATGACTACTTTACATTGGATCAAAGGGTCATATCTTCAGTGTTGTCCCATGAAAAGATATAATACAATATTTAGAAAAATGTGATGGGTGTACTCACTTTTGGGAGATACTGTATATAGTTAGACTTATTCAGTCTGTTTAAAAAAGAAAAAAAAGTCTATTAAAATCCTTCATTTCTTTTATTTCATTAGTTTTCAGAAATTCTGGACAAGATTGATGAATATGTCAAAAAACAACCAAAAGAATCTGAAGGTATTGTCCATTTAGTGTGTGTGTTTTTCATTGTTGGGATATACAAGAGAAAACCTACTTAATACTTGATCTCCTATTGAGATGGTATATTTCATTAGATGCCATCCCTTTCTTGTTGGTGAGGGTCTGACTGCTAGAATGATCCTGAGAATAAAGGGACTACGGGTCTGCATCCCCTTTAAATGTTTTTCGCTGTACCCTCCCAGTTACCACTTGTATGGCGGAGTGCTGCACAATCTGGTGGCCAAGATGGGGCTGTAAGGGACTGTGTTCTGCAGGTCCTGGTTCTTGTGGAAGTAATATATGTAGCTAATGGGAAAAAACAGCAATACGTCAAATGACAATATCTGCACATAGCAACGTAATAGTAATATAAAACGCTTTGTAACTTCACCATTTTGAGAGCAGAAACTGCATGTGGCGTAACGCACTTGAAAGGCACTTATTTGGAGAATAGAGATTCTGAACAACTCCCTTCCCCATACACATGCATGATTGATTCAATGTTACTTGGCTCTAAAGGCAATGTAGCTCTTGTGAAAAGAAAGGATCAGGCCTGTAAAATTCAGCATGCCTGATCCCTTTCCTAACCAACATCTGATGTGGGGGAGACTCAGAACATCACCATACACATTAGATGGTCGGCCAGTCATGCTCAGCCAATGTTTATCTATATATACACTTTGAAGGGAACCGGTCACATTGAACAAGCTATCTGATCGGCAAGGAGCTAAGTAGATTGATATAAAACTTTGTGGGAAAAGATTCAGTAGAATTTTCATTTTGTTCATTTAATGTACTGCTTATTCTGGGTTAAAGAGTCCAGTGGGTGGGGTTATCAGTGATTGAGTGCTATCTTTGTATCTACACTTAATCAAATGAAGGCTGTCAATCATTGATAAGACCGCCCACTGGACGCCTTAACCCAGAATAAACAGGGATATAAATGAAAAAAACTCAAATTCTGCTGAATTTTTCCCCACAGAACTATATATCAATTTGCTAAGCTCCTCCTGCCCTATGACATGCTACCAGCAGATCAGATGGCTTGTTCAATGTGACCGGTTCCTTTTTAAAGGTGCATTCCCATTATTGACGACATATGTTGCGTCGCTGGGGTTTCTGAATTAGGGGGTGCTTGTCCCTTTGTAAAGAGTTAGAGGAACCTTAATTAGAGATTTCTAAAGTTTTATGTTAAAGGTTAAAGTGGTTGCCTAGCTAAGACAACTGTTTTTTTTACAGTGAATCTGGGCCTGCTATTCTATGATCTTTATGGGTCCATCTTCTGTAGTTCGTACTGTGATCATTGGAGGAACATTGCCTTTGCAGAGGAAATTTTAGTATTACACGGTAGCCAAATGCATGACCATGTTCTAAGCTGCAAGACTTGAGTCTGCCAGAACGAGAGGATGCAATATTACAAATCCACAGCACTGAATAATGCTTCAAAAAGTGTATTTATCCTGAGAAAATTGTTTACGTGTGTGTGTGTATATACAATAGTGTCTGTCAGGAATTGGTACAGTATGTTACATTCCATACAAAATAAGATGATACATAGGGTAATGTGATCTTTTCTTTGATGTTTTTTGGTCAGAAGCAGACCTTATTCATAAGGGATCACAATTGTTGGTAAGAAGAAAGATAATATAGAGTAGGGTATGGAAAGTACCAATAGTAGCAGATACCTGTACCAGAGTAGGATGAGGTATGAATATTTGGCTATATATGAATGCAACTGGAGGTCTATGGGCAAAAGGTATGCTGCAGAATGCAGAGGAGATGGAGTCGGCTGCTCTCTTAGACTGCGTCTAATTTGTTTTGCCCACAGACCTCCGGCTGCATTCATATATAGCCAAATCTTCATACCTCATCCTACACTGGTTCAAGTATCCGCTCCTATTGGAACTTTCCATACCCTACTCTAGATTAACTTCTTTCTACCAACTATTGTGATCCCTTGTGAATAAGGTCTACCTCTGACCGAAAAAGTCAAGGAAAAGATCACATTACCCTATGCACCATCTTATTTTGTATGGAGTGTAACATACTGTACCAGTTCCTGACATACTGTATTGTATATACACATGTAAACCATTTTCTCAGGATAAATACACTTTTTGAAGCATTGAGTGCTGTGGATTTGTAATATTATATGTTTGGGGTTGCAAGTACCCTTTCCATTGGCACCACTCCTTCCTGCCGGGTGCTGATCATTCTTTAATATAGAACGAGAGGATAGGACAGTTTCTATTTATTAAATTCTTTTACATTAACCTGTGCACTAACTGAAACCTTGTCTATGGTACATTTCATCATGCGGTTTTATAGGGTTAGTGAGTTTATCTTTACTGTTTTATTAATATGATTTCTTAATTCCAGTTATGGGACCTGTAGAAGCCGCTCCGGAGTATAAAGTGATCGTCGATGCAAACAATCTGACTGTGGAAATTGAGAATGAATTGAGTAAGTTTGTTTGGATGGACTATGATTCATGGAGGAGATAAATGCTGTTACAGGATAAGGACACAAAAGCACAACTTGTGTAAGGTTATTCAAAAAGGTAGCTAATGCTAGGTATACGGAGCCTCGTTCTGGGATTTGTGAGGACGAGCGCGATTTTCTTTGAATATGTAAGAGAGATCTTCCATTCACTGACCTGATGAAGCAGAGCCTGTGAGCTCTAGCGAAACGCCTTGTCCGTTTTTTTTTTTTTTTTTTTCTTAAGTGGTCTATTAAAACTGTCACTTAAATTGTGGTGATACCAGTGTTAGTTCCATGTTTTAATATATCATTTATACTACACTTGAAGCAGTGAAGCACTATTGTTTGTTCTTTTTCTTTTGATGGAGGAGATAAAGCATAGTCCCTCCTCTTCTGTGTTTGTAAGCCTGAGAAATATTGAATCTCATTTATCAGAACTAAGGATCTGTCCACACAGCATGGTTTATTGGTCGGATTTTCAGCCGGTTTGCAGATTTGGAAACTATCTGAAAACCGACACACCATAGACTTTAATAGATAATCCGTTTAGTCTACACTGAACTGATTATCAGCCTCTGGCGTTGAGAAAAACTTGGACCATTCACAATCTTCCGCCGGTCTTCGGGCGAAAGGCGCGCCATTCAATGGCTACGGGGGCCGGGTGACAGGCGTGCAATTCAACGGGGGCCGGGTGACAGGCGTGCAATTCAACGGGGGCCGGGGGACCAGCGAAAGGCGTTCAATTCAACGGCTATGGGGGACGGTCGAATCGCGGACAGAACCGTCCCCCCAAAACCCAAAAAAGCGTAAAATACCGCCCGGATTCTTAAACAGAATCTGACCGCGGTTCTACATATGCCCTGAGGCCGTACATAAACATGTTCACATGGCGGTTTGGATGCTGATACTGGGTACGGATTCTGTGCCCAGAATTGGTGTTCAATACGACTTTAAAGTGATTTACATTGTACCCTGTGTAAACTCGGCTTATTACTTTTTTTACACGAGTTTTATCAGCAGGTAATGTCCGTTTTACGTGCCGATAATAACAGTATAGGAGGCAGACAACTGCATCAGGCAGTCTGGGTGGTTTCTGTCTGAAATTTTCAATGGGGAAACCACGCTGAAAAATCTGTTGTGTGAACCTACCCCAAGACTGTCCTTGTTGCATATAGCAAACAATCAGAGATCAGCTTTCATTTTCCCAGAGCACTATAAGAAACTAAAGCTGAGCTGTGTTTGCTTGCTATGGGTAACAGACCGCTTTACTTGTCAGGCAGTTTTTATAAATGGGCCCCCTTTTTTCTTTTTAAAAGGCACAGCCCCCGAGTACTTTTGTAGACCAATCAGATGTTCTTTACTGACTTTTTCATTTTTAAGACCATAAACAATAGTTAAACAATAAAATTCTCAAGAGTGGAAAGTCAGCTATATAAATACAAAGTTCAAGCGATACATGTATGGAAATATGATCAAATAAATCCATTGTGACACATCATAAAAGGATCAATGCAGAGAAACAGACTCCTACCCCCTTCCCCTCCCCCAAGAAATGAAATATGCGTTTTTAAGAGAAAAAGGGAGACCTGGGTTCCAGCCAAGGACCCCAACTTTGGGTAATGCCATCCTTTTTAATTCCCCCCTTTTGTCGGATTTGTTTTAAGTGTGTGGTTGTATATGTATGTTTATATATATATGTGAGTGTGTGTGTATATATATATATTTGTATTTATCACAACACACACACACACACACCACACACACCACACACACACTCTCTCTCGTAACGTTGGGGGAGATGACTGCGCCGTGGAATGCAAATAAGCCTAAAGTGAAAAAAAGTACGAGAAATTACTGTAGTTATCTGAATCCGGTAAACAACCAAAAATACATGAGAACAAATGGGTGCCCCTGGACTCCGGAGAATTAAAACACCCAAATCTAAACAAAAAGCTTTTTCTTCATTCAGCATCCGACAAATTTTGTTAAAAATAAAATCATATATTTTATCTGAACTCAATTAAAATAGAAAAACCGCATCCCGCAGTCTAATATGCCCACCCTCCACCAACGTGTTTCGTGTTCTTAGCTCGAAACGCGTGAGCGGAAGCATATTACTGTGGGATGCGGGTCTTCTATTTTAACAGAGTTTAGATAAAATATGTGATTTTATTTTTCACAAAATTTATCTGATGCCGGATGAAGAAAAAAAGTTTTTTTGTGAGATTGGGGAGGGGAACCAAAAATACATGCCGCGGGTTTGTTGTATTGTGATAACCGGTGCACCCCTATGGATGAGGACTAAAAAACCCTTTCCAGAATGGCCCTTTTAAAAATGGTACAATTTTTTCCGGACTTTTATAAATTTCGAGGGAAAAGAAAGGAAGGAATCTTTTCCTGATTATTGAAAGTAAATTTTAATATCGGTACAAGACCTTTTTTAACCCCTTCCAGACATTGGACTATGCATACACCCTGCGGGAAGTGATTCCCGCAAAGGACGTATGCATACGTCCGGGCGATCGCGTGGGTTGGGGGGGAAAACCGTGCGTGACGGACTTGGGCCAGCAGAAATTACCTTGGCTTCATGCCACATCATCCCCGGCCGGAGTGAGCCGGCCGAGGTGTTTTAACCCCTTAAACCCCCGACAAAATTTTTAAAGATCGTCGGAGCAAGTCGCAGGCAGGAGGGGAGCCCCTTCTTTGCTCTCGGGCGCTGCTGCCGTTATTTGCGCTAACGTCTCCTACCACCCTGCCCCCGGGAGCTAAAGATCATTCCCGGGGCTTTTGTGAGTCCGATGCCCCAATGCATTGTGGGCATCGTGAGACAGTTTCATGGGGGGACCGGGGATAGAAAACAGTGCTTTTATGGCTTGCTTTATAACAGCACCTTTCAGAAGATCTGAAGATTGCTGTTATAAATCCCTATGCGGAAAAGAAAAAGGAAGTGAAAAAAATTTAAAAAAAAGTAAAAACACAAAAAATAAAAAAAAACACGTACATGCCCTTTTCCCTTTTTCAACGCCAAACCCCCCCAAAAGATAAATTAAAAAAAGTCCCCTATTTTTTTTATCCCCGTGTGCGTAACGACCTGCCCTTTTAAAATGTCATATTAATTAACCCTTTTCGGTGAACACTGAAAAAATAAAATGTAAAAAAAAAAAAAGATTGCGAATTTTTGTTCATCCGTGCAATAAAATGGAATAAAAAGGGATAAAAAAACTCATATAAACACCAAATTTTGTCCCCAATTAAAACGTCGTTACCCTGCAAAAAAAAGCCTTGCACCTCCTTTTTTCGGAAAAAAAAAAAAAGTTAGGGCTCTCGGACAGCGTGTAAAAATGTTTTAACAAAATTTTTTTTTTTTTTTTTTTTTGTGCTTTAAATAAACAAATATATAAATTTGGGGTATCGCCTTAATTATCGACCCACAGGAAAAGCTAACTTTTCATGGATACTGCACAGTGTGCGCTTTAAAAATAAAAAAACACCCCTAGGTTGCAGTTTTTTGTACACTCCCTTCCAAAAACAGATTTTAAAACTGATAAAAAAGTCTTGCCCCCCAAAAAAATTTACTAAAAAAAAATTCAACTATTGCAAAAAAAAAAAGACCCAAAAACCGCTCGTAACGAAAAAAAAAAAGTTAGGTTCGGGACTGCGACGATGCAAAAACGTGTTTTCCTTTTTGAATAAAAGTGTTTTTATGTGTAAAAGCAGTAAAAACCCGAAAAAAAAATACAATTTTTTTCACGAACCCTATGACCTGTTGGTAAAATGAAAGTCTTTTATACCGACGGGGACCCCCTGTAAAAAATAAAAAAAAAAAAAACATACCAGGATTGCTGTATTTTGTTCAAAATGCCTCACAAAAACCCCTTTAAAAAAAAAAGTGATCAAGGTCATATGCCCCCCTTGGTAAATAAAAAAAGCACCCTCCCACAAAAAACAAGCCCATAATCGGCTCCCCTTACAGAAAAATTTAAAAAAGTATGGTTGTCAGAATAGGACAACATGAAAACGCTATTTTTTTTGGCCTATTTCTATTTTGTAAAAGTAATAAAAATAAAAAAAAGTATCAAATTTGGATCTTGTAATTGTATGACCCCACAGTAAAGTTTTCCCTCATTTATCCCGTACGGGCCCCTTTGTAAAAATGAAAGGCCAAAAAAAAATGGCGGGGAAACCGGTTTTTTTTTTCCCCCCCATTTTATGCCCCATACTGGAAAAAAAAACTGTG
The DNA here is from genome assembly GCA_025379985.1 of Phyllomedusa bahiana. Classification (NCBI taxonomy): domain Eukaryota; kingdom Metazoa; phylum Chordata; class Amphibia; order Anura; family Hylidae; genus Phyllomedusa; species Phyllomedusa bahiana. The sequence goes on along the minus strand of JAODAL010004818.1, from coordinate 37,367 downwards.
GAACAAAATGTGCAACCCCAAAGCACAGTCACCCCCAGATGGATCCTGAGGGGGGGTTGAAACCAAAAAATGGGGGGACTTCGGGAAAGGGTTTTTCCTTTCTGGTATTTGGGGGCTTGGTAAAGCGACATTTTCCCCCCCAAAATCGCGTTCCCAAAAGCCAAATAGCGTTCCCTCCCTTTTAACCCTGCCATGCACCCAAAAAAGCAGTTTACACCCAAATGTAGGTATTTTCCCCAAAATTGGGGAAAAATTGCTTAACAAAATTTGGTTTTCTTTTTTTTACAGGATTCCTGGGAAAAAAGAAACATTTTCAGCTAAAAATTTAGTTTGTTTAAAAAAAAAAAAAACAAAATTTTTTCTTTACGTTAAAACAAAAAAAAATTGTAAATACCTGGGGGTCATTTACTCGCTGCACCCTGGATATTTCCTTAAGGGGTGTTTTCCATCGGGGTTTTTTTAGGGGAATTTATTAAATTTTAACACCCTTTGGGCGTCTGCAAACGATTTGGCCTTAAATAAAATGTAATGAAATGAGGTCCCGCACGGCTCCCCTATTTTGCGGCTTGGGTTAAGCCAAATCGCGCATAGGCCCCCAATTGGGATATTTTTGAAAAAGGCAAATCGGGGGAATCAATATTAAGTTGCATTTTCCCTGATCACTTTTTCCGTGTTTTTGTGAATAGGATTAAAAAAAATTTAAAATCTGCAAAAAAAAGTGAAATTTTGAAATTTCACCTCACTTTCTTTAATTTTTTTGAAACCCAATGGGTCCCAAAAAAACTTCCAAAAGTGTTTTAAAATTTTAGGGGGGTTTTTAGTTTCTTAGTGAAGTTCATTTTTGGGGGTATTAACATACAGGGGCCAATAAAATCACGTTAGAAAAAGGGTGGTCCCAAAAAAAAATGTTATTGAAATTTTTTGAAAATTATACTAAATTTTTTAAGCCCCCTTATGACCTAAATAAAAAAAACGAATTTTAAAAAAAAAAAAAGATGCCAACCTACGTAGACATATGGTTTATGTAGTTATAAGCTTTTTGGGGGGAATAAGTTTGTCTTACAACAGAAATTTTTTTTAAATTTTGAAAATGTAAATTTTTTAATTTTTCACGATTCTTTTATATTTTTCAAAATAAAAAAAAAGACTTTTTGGACCAAAATTTTTTATATCTTAAAACACAATGGTCACGAGGGAAAAACAATCCCGAATCCATGGTGGTTAAGGTCAAAAGTTATTTCAGTAAGTGACACATGCAGGGGTTTAAAAATGGGGGGTCTGTCAGAGGGCCAAACGGCTCCCGGGGAAAAGGGGTTAAGGGAAATTCAACCCCTGACTTTCCCCCCTCTCATCCCCATGTTCAAATTACATGTACATTTGGAAAAGGGCCTTTTCCTTCATCTAAAAGTACATGTGCATAGTGGTGGTGGTGGTGGTGTTCTGTTAATAAAACACCTCAGCGACCTAGCCTTAACCAGAAAAAAAGACCTTCGATAGAGACCTAGCCTTAAAGATAGAAGTCACAGAAAATGGGAAGGCAAAAAAGAAAAAAAAAATGTCTGTCATGAAACAAAAAATTGCTTGGTCAAGAGAGGGAGCAGTTGAAGCACTGGTTAACAGCAGAGAAGGAACTTTATTAAAAGCATTGTTCTCTCCATGCTGTATCACTGACCTACTCTTCACAGCCAGCTTCAGGCTCCCACTTCCTATTCAGACTGTGGGTGGTTCTACAGCAGTGATGGGCATATCGGCTCTACTAAATTTTAGTCAAACATGTTGGGGAATTTTGGGGAAAGAAGGGGGGTTTTAACTCGGGGCAGAGGCAGGGGTCTAATTTTTAAAGTTTTTCTGTTAGGGGGAAAAAATTTATTATTATTATTTATTTTATAGCGCCAATTTTTTCCGGGGGGCTGTACATTCGAGGGGGTTAATACATTAACATTAATAAGAGTTCAGTGATAAGTTGTAATGACAATTGGCACGACAAAGGGAGAGAGATATACAAGAGATATACATATACATTGTATATACATATACTAGTTATATATGTAAACTATAAAGTCCCGTATTGCTAAGACACAGCAGCGAGTGATGTTACCATCCAACTAGGGCTCTGGAACCTGTTATAGCAAAATGAGGTGGTCTGTAACCTGGCAAAATTTGTGTACATAAGCAAGAGATATCTGCTCTAGCTTTGAAAGGACGCAAAATCAGAATAGCAATGTATTTGATAAGTCTTTGCCTACACGTTTTAAGCGAATCAATGTGGTGAGAATCCCTAAAATGAATGTACATCGGTTATTACTGTGTCATTTGTAGCTCAAAATTAATGTGCCAATTGCTGTTTTCTTAGGCTATGTTCACACGATGTATTGCGGCGCGTACAGTACACGCCGCAATACTTCTTGTGTCTTGGGAGCTCGTACTCCCGTGGCGTGTGGGAGGGGCAGCCCGCCAGCCCCATAGGCATGCATTACTCATGTCACTTATCTCCCCGCGCGTACAATATGAGAGGAGGCGTAATCCATAGTCCTCTATGAATACAATGGATTACCATAATTTCGGCGCGCATCTCGCCCGTATTAGAGCGTAAATATGCGGCGAGTGCACACCGAAATTAGCCTGTGTGAGAGACTCTTATGTTTTTTACACTTAGTGCTGATGCAAAGCTCCAGATCCTCTACATGGTGGTCATGCCACGGAGCAAAGATTTAAAACTTAAGGGGGTTGTCTCACTACAAGGATTGCTTTTTATGTTAAAGATCTTGCAAAACAAGTCACTGCAATATGTGTTCATTAATAGTGTCCTACCTATTCCTAGATATCCCCTCTAGTATGGGCTGCATCAGCTCCTCAGGTCACTCTATCTACATATCTGTTTGATCTCTCCTGATCGGCTGTCAGCGTTGGTTGCTGTAGCTACAGACCTGGCTTCTACTGCAGCCTAGTAGAAGCCAGTAAACACGCCCCTGAATTCAAAATGAAACCAAGAAAACAGGACTGAGGTAAGATGGATCAATGTAGTGAGACAACCCCTTTAACATTCTGACAGCCTTTAGCCTCCACTGCATATTCTTCTACAACATAGCAGTGTAGAATTGTGAATTTTTATAACTTAACTAAACACTCTGCTGTTCAGGGATGAATATTCAGTCTAAGAAAAACTTCTCATATTTTGGTAATTTTTCTGGAACTCCTGAGCATGTTCTGTACTTGTGGATGAGAAATTTCAAATGGGAACACTTAAAAGATGTTATAAGAACTGTACATTTATAAATGATAACCACTCCTGTTTATCTTTGTTCAGATATAATTCACAAGTTTATCAGAGACAAATATTCCAAGAGGTTCCCTGAGCTGGAGTCTCTGGTTCCCAATGCCTTGGACTATATAAGAACAGTGAAGGTAGGTGGTGGAGGGATGGGCTCTGGAACGACAGGGGGATAAATGTTACAGCTTTTAAATGTATTCTTTCTAGACTCTGTTACATGATAGTATAATCTAAAGGAATTGCTTGAAGTGTACGTCAGGTTATTCTTATACCGATGAAACATATATAGCGTTACAAGATGTTTAATTGTTACCTTTTTAAGGGGTTTTCCAAGACTTCTAAAAATTTCTTAACCACCTCTCACTGCGCTTTACATTTTTTATGGTCTTATCACTGAATTCTGTGGTTTTCACTTTGGCCACTAGGCCTTACGATTAGTCTCGCACTTCTTGTGCTGTAGAGAAAACTTTTCAGCAGTCTCCTCATATTCAGCACAGGCAGGATTATAGGATTACACTCAAAGGTGACACCTCAAAGGTGGTGGATCTCCGTTTTGCGCGGCGCTTTAAAGAAAAGGACCTTACTGAACACGTTTGTGTTCGTTCCACATCCAATTACTTTCCCCGTTGCCAAACCACGTGGGGCGCTAAAGACCACGTGGGACGCCGGAGTGCCAGGTCCTCAAGAGCAGCAGTGCTTATACCCATATTGGGATATCCATAACTTTTGCTGTACCAGTTATAGTACAGCAGGAAGAGGTGAGTTAATCCTCCCTTGTTATCAATTGATATTGTATTGGCTTCACTATATTGCGCTTTTCTCCTACTTTCCATTCAACACATACCAGAGAAAGCCTCTCCCGAATGCTTGAGCATAATTATCGACAAAGGTGACACCAATATGTATAGATAACACAGAAACCACCAGTCACAATAGGAGATAGTCACAGCTCCCGCTCACCACCTCCCTGCACACTGACTTCTTCTCAGGTCACAGAGCATGCCTAGAAAACTCTGCTATAGAAGTCAATGGGTCTGCTCCTGTTCACAGGCTCCTATGTGCATGAAACTGCTGTAAAGTATCTCCTTAATTGTTGTTAAAAGCAGCTCAGGCAACATGGCCGCCCCCATAATTCTATACAAACAACAAAATTTAGAAATCCACAGTCAGAAAATAAAAAGAGACCTAAGAAGAAGAAAAAAAAAAATATATGTATGTGTGTAATATAGTATATATATAATATATATAAATATATATATAGTTAGTATATATATATATATATATGCCCTTGAATACCTCCACATACGCGCTTCTCTGTTAATTTCCTTGGGTGTTCAGAACATGTGCGGCCACCCCTCCTGCTCGTAGGAGCTTGGGGACCCGTTCTCTAAATAGGTGCAAGTCTCTGAGGTGGCATGGATTCTTACAGTAGGTGCTATAAATGTCTGAAATGGGGAATTGTAATGTGATTTATAATCTCCACCCTTCAATGCGGATCCAGGTAGCTCAGTAGGTCTTTGCCCACATTAACCTTTAAATACTACTTTGCAGGAGTTGGGAAACAATCTGGATAAATGTAAGAATAATGAGAATCTTCAGCAAATTCTGACTAATGCAACCATCATGGTTGTGAGTGTCACTGCCTCCACCACACAGGGGTAAGCCCTCACTAGAACAGTGCTATCTGTATTCCTGTGCTATGCTTTCTCTTCCTAATCACTGCATTTATATACAGGCAGCAGCTGACTAACGAGGAATTAGAGCGTATTGAAGAGGCCTGTGACATGGCGCTGGAACTAAACCAGTCCAAACACCGAATCTATGAGTATGTGGAGTCACGCATGTCCTTCATTGCTCCCAATCTCTCCATCATTGTCGGGGCATCAACGGCAGCCAAAATAATGGGTAATGTGCATGTGATTCCTGCGTCTGTACAAACAATTGATCGTCCATGTGGAGAGATCTGAGAACTGGACACCAGCCCCATAGGTAGCAACTGGCCCAACCTGAATTGTGTTGGCGATTGTGGGGAAAAATCACACCAGCAACCAATCTCCACCCTTTCCCAGACCAGAAAAAGGAAGTGCATCATTTAGTCTTAGGCTTACTAGCATTAATAACAGGGAATATCTCTCATTGGGGAGAGCACCATATAGACGTGTGGAGTTTTGAATTGCCTTTTTGCCCTCCACTAAGCATCTGCATATCACAAGGCATTATGGGAAAGGAGCTGCTCTGCACTGATGAGGGGCAAAACCCCAAAACAGCTGCTGTATGCAGATGGGTGATACTGGCTTGGCTAATATCCCTTTTGCTTTCTAAAGACTCAGTGGGTAAAAAACAAATTGAGGATTTGTAACATCCAACAGAGGGCGCTTGAGCTTCGCAGCTCCTTTCCCATAATGCCTTGTGATAGCATCAATAACCTAACATTGTTCTTTGCAGGTATTGCTGGCGGTCTTACAAACCTCTCAAAGATGCCTGCATGTAATGTGATGCTCCTGGGAGCTCAGAGGAAAACCTTATCTGGCTTCTCTAGCACGTCTGTCCTCCCTCACACTGGGTATATCTATTATAGCGACATTGTCCAGCTATTACCTTCGGTAAGCAATGAAGTGCTTGCTCTGTTCTGTGTGGTACAGGTATAGTGGTAATGGCTGTAACTGTTTGTCTTTGTATCATCCTAGGATTTGCATCGAAAGGCGGCACGTTCGGTGGCTGCAAAATGCACCCTGGCAGCGCGAGTAGACAGCTTTCATGAGAGTCCCGAGGGAAAGGTCCGTTTTATAGAAGCTTTTTACGTGTATAGAAAACAAACGTCTTACTGGTTTTATTTTATGTCTATTTGGATGATAGAGGACACTTGTAATACTGGAAATAGGTTGTGTGTAATTTAGGCTATGTAGCATCTATGTTAAAGAGCTGTTCCCATCTCCTAAATGTATGCTATAGTGATAGGATATGTCATATGTCTAATAGGTGCAAGTCCCACCTAACTTGAGAATGGGCCCCCCAAAAGTCTCTGTGTAAAACAGTGCCTGCATGGTGCTCTCCATTTTGTTCTATAGGGGTTCTGAATACAGTGAAGTTGTGTACTCTACACATAATCTCCAAAAAATTGGGAATCTCGCAAGAGAACAAAGAGTGACTTTTGATCACTATATTTACTATTTTGCCATAGGCAAACTTAAACTCTATCATTTTTCTATCTATTAAACACTAAAACGTAACTTTTATTATATCTAACTCTTAACCTCTATACACACTATTTAAAAACCTGATCTCTATCCTCATCATTTAACCCTTTTTGCTTCTGAAAGAGGGAATAACTCCCTTTCTATCATCAAGTCTGGTGGAACCCCACCTATTAACAGGAGAGCCTTATATCTATAGCAAAGTACTAGCTTCAGTATATAGTAAATATATAGTTGTGTACTCTAAACACCCATTGAAATGAATGGAGAGTGCCACCCAGGTTCTGCACAGAGACTGTCGGGGCCTGTTTATAAGATAAGTACGGGCCCTGGAGATGGGATCCACACCTGTCAGACGTTTATGCATAACCTGTCAATATGCCGTAAATATCCAACATGTAAAAAGACAAAAAAAAAAAAAGGAGACGGCCCTTCCTAGCGCAATATTACGACCAAAGGTGATCTTATTATTATATGTGATTTTATGTACTAACTACCTTTTGTTGTGCTAGCCGGGCACAACACTACTGAAAATCTTATAACGCTTTTAATGGGAAAAAAAATAAATTAAATCAATCACCTGCTTGCATACTACGACCCAAGTACCGCACTGGACTTCCAATGGAATTGATGAAGTGTCTTATTACACAAAACGCGTTTTCCAATTAAGTGAAAAAGTTTATTCTCCTCAGAAGTCCAGCACAATACTTGGGTCGTGGTATGCAAGAGGGTGATTGATTTGTAAACCTGCACACATTTAAATATCCAACACCTATAGATGCTGCATGGCTTAAAGCATCACAAGTGTCCTTTGTCATCCAAGTACAGAGATGGGAACGTGTTTTTATTTGTCTGGTGGAATTTGACCGTGTATATTTTTTGTCTTACAGGTTGGCTATGACCTAAAAGAGGAGATTGAAAGGAAGTTTGATAAGTGGCAAGAACCTCCCCCAGTCAAGCAGGTGAAACCTCTGCCAGCACCTCTTGACGGACAGAGAAAGAAACGAGGTGGCCGCAGGTGAGGGTTTCTTACAGTCGCTACTGAAATATTTTTATTTTAAACCTTTTGAACTTCTATTTTGTTTGTTACAGACTTTGTTTTTTCATAGGTACCGGAAAATGAAAGAACGACTTGGCCTGACAGAAATCCGCAAGCAAGCTAATAGGATGAGCTTTGGAGAGGTGTGCAATTTCTCCTTGCTCTATTTCTATCTGTTCCTTCTTACATAAGCAAGGGCATCTCTAATGACGATGGCCGTATCTCTTACTAGAACTTTAAAGAGGTTTTCTCGCTACATAGATCATATCTCTAATGATGGGGACAGTAAAAATAAACACTTTTGCAATTGGTTTGCATTACCTAAGTCACTTAGTATAGCAGATCTGAGCTAATCCGTGCATCTATAGCTATTTCTGCAGCAGGTGGACGGGACATGCCCACTTTTCTGTGATTGGCTGACTGACGTTTCATTCAGCCTGTTTGGACACCCCCCTCGATGGGAAACGCCCCTTGTGCTGTGATTGGCTGATTCCACTCTGTTTACGCCTCTGGGCAATTACTGAATCTCTAGCTGCTAGATTCACTCTCTCCTCCCATATAACACAGCCCTATACACTACTCACTCCCCCTTTTTCCCCATATAACACAGCCTTATACAGTCTGCTCTATCTCCTGCCTGATAACAGAGGGGGGGCAGCATGTCTTTCTCACATTTGTTTAATCAGTTCAGGCTGTATGTATGACTGCTTACGGCAATGCAGGTGTTCTGGTTACAAGGAGCTTGAGGAGCCTGGAGCTGACAGCTCTGCAGCCATGAGAGGCATACAGGAGGCTCTTCAGTGGGCAGACACGCCTCCTGGCAGGAGAGTCATGCCAACTGAGAGAGGAGACTCGTCCCTGGATTTGAAGCTGTAACAGATAGAAACAGCTCAAGTCTGCGAAAGCGTGTAAGGAGAATACCACTTTAAGGGTATGTTCACATGGCGTATTGCAGCAAATACTGTACACGCTGCAATACGTCAGGTGTTTTAGATGTATGCGCTGGACAGTGCATACTTCTAAAGCGCTGACAGCCTGCTCCCATTGACATGTCAATTCTTTTTCCCAGAGCTGCTTATGTGCCAGAGAAGATGGCAGGTAATCATAGTGTTAAATGACAGCTATGAATTACTATATTTGCAGGCCATTATTTGGGCATATTGATGCATAATTACGCTCTGCAAATACGCTGTGTGAACATGCCCTAAGGACAGAAGGCTGTCCCCTTTTTTTTTTTTTTTTTTTTCCTCAAACTGTATGGTAGAAGGGCTTTGGCATCATGCAGTTCTCTTGGTAACTGGATAGTCTGCTGTTTTACTACCGCTTTTAAACTTCTTGCTAGTATCCTCCCTGGAAGCACCCTCTAAACAAGTAATGTATTATGCTCTGTCCATCTACTGAGGTGCACACTTTAAGATCAGTTTCAGCATCGTCGACTCGGTAAACTGTGATGTTGACCATTTTATATGACTTGTCCCAGTATAGCATGAACTGAAAATAGCTTACATGACTGTGATTCTCTTTTAGATTGAAGAAGATGCGTATCAGGAAGATTTAGGTTTCAGCTTGGGACATCTTGGGAAGTCTGGAAGCGGAAGAGTGAGGCAAGCACAAGTTAACGAAGCTACCAAGGCCAGAATCTCCAAAACGTTACAGGTAAAATACCCAATACGTGGTTTATTTTGTAAAATATTAAGTCCTCTTTTATAGGTTATTTGGACTTCAGTTCTTTAGAGAACCTTTTTTTTTTAATTGGTACTTCTATCAGAACTGATAGATTTGGATAGAAAGTTGCCTGTGAGTGTAATGCTTCATGCACACTTCCGATTTGTACAGCAAGGGCCTTACTGTATCTCCGTATGCTTGGTATCTTCAATCTTAAACCAACTCTTCCAGTATACCATGTACACACCAGCTACCATGCAAGCAGCCTCCACTGCTTCAATACGTTTCTCATGTAAATCATGGGAAGCTTTCTTTTAATTATGTATCAAGATATAATTAAAAGAAATCTCTGTATGCCTACCATGACCTGGTGGGTTTATTTCCTCTTGTATAGCATACATGCTATTTGATAGTGCTTGGGCTTCATTGATTGTGAATGAGGAGTTTTTGCTGAAATGTGCACTTAAATATGTAGCTGAATACATTTGACATGGCTGGCCCTAGGGTTGTGTGACCACTGACCTTATGAGATGGGGGCTCAGCTCATCATGAAGCTGGGGAGACACTAAGAGAAAGTAACGGGCAAGCACCTTTTGTCATTCTGCCTGACCGCCTGCTTTGGCTTCTTTGCTGTGAATATCTTCCTTTTGCCCATCCTTACCCTCCACAGGGCACAGACTCTTTATCTGGTAAACATCCCATTCCCAATAGATACCAGTGGCACAAAAAGTTAAGGGGAAATTTTTGTGCACATACTGTTTCTTTTATAGTTCGATATATGACTGTCACCGTTATGAGAAAGCAGTGTTCAGCTGTTGGTCCATAGCTGTCATTGGGGTCATTTGGGGATGGGTGAGTGGTTTTTGGTGGCCATGGCTGCTGAGTCTCTCGCTATCTCACTTTGAATTGCATTTCCTTGAGGTTCCATTACATAAATTTTGGTAGGGGGATTGTGCAGGAGCTGTACCCCATGAAATCAGTACCGTGAGCCCCTTTATGATTGACAGCTAGGCTCTTGCTATAACAGCCATGATCAGGCACACTTGAGTCTAGTCGTTTAACCCTTTTACTTACTAAGATCAATAGGCGAGGGAGCATATGAAAATTCAGGGCAAGGTGCCAGTAAACCTCAGCCCAAATCTGATTACCCTGGGGAAGAGTCAGTTTGGCGCCTTAAAAGTTGGAACTATTTTTAAGTGTGTCTGGGGCAGCAATGTTTGAAAATAACACTCCTTTTCCCCTCTCAGCTGTAGTTTTGTAGATACCTTACAAGTACAGTTGAAACCAGAAGTTTACATGCACTATATAAATATACACAAATGCATGTTTTTCTCACTATCTGACATGAAATCAGAATAAAGATTACCTGTTTTAGGTAAATTAGGAACCAAAATTATTAAGTTTTGACAAATGCCAGAATGAGAGGATTTTTTTAAAGCATTTTTAATACTTTCTGCAAAGTCAAAAGTTTACATACACTGGGATTACTAAACAATTTGGGACAGCCCATATGATGATGTCATGTCTTTGGAAGCTTCTGATAGGTTAATTAGCAACATCTGCGCTAGAGACACACCTGTGAATGTATTTTAATGCACACCAGAAACACTGGTGTGTAACATCATGGGAAAGTCTAAAGAAATCAGCCAAGATATCAGGAAGAGAATTGTGGACTTGTACAAGTCTGGACCATCCTTGGATGCAATTTCCAGATACCTGAAAGTGCCTCGTTCATCTGTACAAACAATTATACGCAAGTACAAACAAGATGGGAATGTCCAACCATAATACCGCTCAGGAAGGAGACGGGTTCTTTGCCTCAGAGATGTATGTGCTTTGGTCCGACGTGTTCATATCAACCCAAGAACAAAAGCAAAAGGCCTTGTGACGATGCTGGCAGAAGCTGGTAACATTGTGTCCTTATCCACAATGAAACAAGTACTGTATCGACATGGGCTGAGAGGCCACTCTGCCAGGAAGAAGACATTACGCCAAAGGAAACATATAATAGCTAGATTTATGTTTGCAAATGCACACAGGAACAAATACCTACATTTTTGGAGAAATGTCCTGTGGTCTGATGAAACTAAAATTGAACTGTTGGGCCATAATGACCATCATTACATTAGGCTTCCAAGCTTCTCCCTTTTTCCTCCTAAGAACACCATCCCAACTGTGAAACGCGGAGGTGGCAGCATCATGTTGTGGGGTTGTTTTGCTGCAGAAGGGACTGGTGCACTTCACAAAATAGATGGCATCATAAGGAAAGATTGTGGCAATACTGAAGCAACATCTCAAAACATCAGGTAGGAAGTTAAATCTTGGGTGGAAATGGGTCTTCCAAATGGACAATGACCTGAAGTATACTGCCAAACTGGTTACAAGGTGGCTTATGGATAACCAAGTCAATGTTTTGGAGTGGCCATCAAAAAGCCCTGATCTCAATCCTATTTTAAATTTTAGGGGCGAAGCTGAGGGCAGGTGTGAGCAACACGACCTACAAACATGGCTCAGTTACACCAGTTCTGTCAGGAGGAATGGGCCAAAATTCTTACCAACTATTGTTCCAAGCTTGTGGAAGGATCCAAAACGTTTGACCCAACTCATACGGTTTAAGGGCAATGCTACCAAATACTAATGAAATGTATGGAAACTTTTGACTTTGCAGAAAGTAATAAAAATGCCTTAAATTCTTTCTCTCATTATTCTGGCATTTGGCAATTATAAATACTTTTGGTTCCTAAAACGGGTAAGGTTTATTCTGATTTCATGTCAGATAGTGAGAAAAACATGTATATGTGTCTTTTTATATAGTGTATGTAAACTTCTGGTTTCAGCTGTATATGCTGCTGAAAGAAGTGGTCACTCAATATTGTACTAAAGAAATTCATGTGAAACAGAAATGACAAATTTTAGAACATTTAAAGAACACATTGCAACAAAAACATGAATGTGCCGAGCAAATTCAATTCTATTCAACTGAGCTACATATTTATAAACCAATTAATCACAAGAATAAAGTAGAATCATGTAATCATCATCTCATGATCTAGAGCTGCTAGAACAAAATGGATGGGATTTTCAGACTCCGCAACACACAAATACCTAGAATAAGGTCAACATTTCTAGCCACCCAAACATTTTTTGGGTTTCCCGGTGTTATTGTTTTGATGATGAGGCTCATATATTGCTTCAAATCCTGCTCAACTGTAATAGCAGTATTTTGCTCCCTGCATTTACCAAACAATTTTAGTATATTCAGCAACATTTGTTTTAGAATAGCTTGCTGTATGCACTTCTGTATTCCCAAGTGAAATGAACTGGCTTTTGCCACTAGTTTGTGTAGTTGGCGTACTTACAGAATTCCAATTTTACATGAAACTTACCATTTCCTCTAATCTTTTTCACAGCGTACACTACAAAGGCAAAGTATGGTTTACGGAGGAAAGTCCACGATTCGAGACAGATCTTCGGGTACTGCATCCAGCGTTGCCTTTACTCCCCTGCAGGTAAGTCAAGTCGCATTAAACATTTTGCAGCAGCCATTTGATAATTTTAGATTTTATATTGTTGCTGAATTTACAACTGGAGAGAATCCTAAAAGAAAAAAGTATGAAAACATTATTTATATATATATATTATATAAATTTGCACAGCACAACTTCAGGTACGGATCCAAAAAAACAGAAATTGTTTATTACCACATGTCACAAAACCGACATTTCGCCGTTTTGTGAAACGTGGTAATAAACATGCAAACAATTGTCCTGTTTTATTTGTTATTGGGTTGTTTTTTTTTTTTTCTCACTAGGCTACTGCTGCTGCCGCCCTAGAAGAAAAAATGTCAGCTAAAGCCCCTTGACCAGTGCAGTAGTGGCATCCAATTCGAAACACGACCATAAGAAAAACAAAAGACCTACTGGACTGAAGGTGAGAGGAGATAATATAATATATTGTCTTCTCTCGCCTTCAGTCCAGTCTTGAGTAGGTCTTCTGTTTTTTCTTACGGTCGTCTTTCGAATTGGATGTCACTGCTGCACTGGTCAAGGGGCATTGGCTGACATCACCGTTCTGAGCTCTTACTTCCGAGCTGTGATTTAGCCAATGGAACATGATCTGGTTTCAAAGACAACTGTTAGATAGTACAGCATTAGATCCAAGACGAGAGGGAAGACTTATGTGTGTGTTGTTTTTTTTTTTTTTTTTTGTTTTTTGTTTTTTTCCCCCCCCATAGGGCAGCGGTAGCCTAGTCAAATAAATTTTTTTTTTTTTACTGGACAACCCCTTTAATGTCCGTTTTTGCCTAATATGTTGCAAAATTTATACAAATTCAGCTTCTGTTGGTGGTAGTAGCTGGTTGATATCAACATATTCTGTATTCCCTTTATTTTTTTGACCCTGTCCATTATATCCTGCAGGGTCTGGAGATTGTTAACCCACAAGCTGCAGAGAAGAAGGTGGGAGAGGCAAATCAGAAATATTTTTCCAGTATGGCCGAATTTTTGAAAGTGAAGCATGAGAAAATGACTCAATGAAGTTGCAGTCTTCTCGTATGGATCGGAAACCAGTCACATTGATGCATGAGCTACCTAAAGGCTTTCGTCTACACCCTATAAAAACACCTGCAGAGAACGGAGACCTAATACCGTCAATAAAGGATGTTCACAGAACATTGAACATTGGTTCAATAGAACGATTAACTGAAGATTACCTCCATGTTACAACCTTATACCCGATCTTCATCCTGGAAGATGTGCGAGCACGCCGGTCACCATGAGACGAATCTCATTTTTATGTTTAGTTGAGCAAACTTTTTTTTTTTTTTTTTTTTTTTTCTGTGTTCAGGTTGAATGTAGTGAATGTCGGAGCTTTCGTATCCGTAATATGGAATAAATGGTATTACGTTTTTACATGTTATGTTCCATACTTATCTAGTGCTGCCAAACAGCACAGCACTGTGATCTTAGGGTCCAGGTCGATATGATATATGATTGCCTTTCTAAGTAGACAAGTAGGTGGAAGTTGAAATGAGAGGTCGGTACCAACCCTTGGCAATAGAAAAGCAGAATTTCTGCAATAGCGGGAATAACATTGGCTCAGATTTTATTTATTATTGAGTTTCTGCCTGGTTTTGGTAGAAGTGTTACTGGTCCTGTTTAAGACCTCAGTCACAGTAAATGGTAAGGGTGACATGAATGGAAATGTATCTGGCTTATCCAGGCCGCGATCTTCTCTCTCCCAGATACTATGCTGAGGAAGGCTCTGTGTGTAGGAGTCAAACGTTCCTCTCATCTGGATTTTCTAAAGACTATATGATCACTACTTACATCTTGAATTTTTGCTGGAGAAATATCTACTGAAACCTCTACAATAAATTATCCTAAAAAGCATTTGAATGGTGGGCAGTGAGTAACTTTTACAAATGAATGGAAATGTATACTGCTGTTAGGATCAGTAGGAAAACCCCATTTAAGCCTTGTCTAAAGCAAGACCTACAAGGCCGGGTTCACACTGCATATTGTAGCATGTGCAGAACGCCCCACAATATGCGTTCTTTGCACTGTTAAAATTATGCGCTTGGAAGTGCAAACGACACACAATATCCCTGAGGCCGATTTATGCCTCCTATTCTTAACTCTGTTAACCGGGCGTATACGCCTGAAAGTCTTGACGTGTCAATTCTTTTTAGACACGTGCTAGATTCCGTGTGTGACTGATGCCATGTATTTTACATGAAAGCCTATAACAGGGGTTTTGAACATCGTTTTAGGCTTATTTCAGCACAATTCTGCCCAAAATGCGCATAAAAATCCGTCCCAAAAGACGGTGTTTAAACTTTTACGGATTTGTCCATACCAAATGTGAAAAGGAGAGGACATTCTTGACTAGTGGCCCCAGAAATGAGCAAAAGGCAGGGAAGTGACCCTATCTGCTGCTACCCTCGCCTCGGATAGAATAACTTCACCCACTCAAGTCTCCTGTGAACCAAGATACTCTAAGGGCATGTCCCCACTGCACGGGTTTTCGGCCGGTTTTTCAGCCTGTTTGCGGTTTTTCAGCCCGCCTGCAAAAGCGGCCGAAAATTAGAACAAGTGTTCTCTCTGGAAAACACATGCAGCTGTCCCCACTGCACGGGTTTTACACCCGGACGGAACATGTGCATCTCAATGTGAGGGGAGAGGGCTGTTCACCGCTCATCGCTCCGCGGCCGTGGGGGACGGCCGCAAAACCGGACAAATACCGGCCGGCAAACCGGCCGGTATCTGCCGTGTAAACGGCCCCTAAGAACCTCCTATAAGTAAGCCCTTTCAACACAATCAAATGTCTTCATTGCATCCAGTGCCAACATGCCTGTTGCCCATATTTTTACAAGCTAAATTAATGTTCATGTTAATCTCTAATAGTTGTAGTAAGGTCCCTACCCAGTATCAATCCAGTTTAAGTAACATGAATGAGATGATCAATAACGTTTAAAAGTTTTATTGCCAAAAATTAAAGGGGTTGTCTCACTACACTGATTCATCTGACCTCAGTCCTGTTTTCTTGGTTTCATTTTGAATTCAGGGGTGTGTTTACTGGCTTCCGCTAGGCTGCAGTAGAAGCCAGGTCTGTAGCTATAGCAACCAGTGCTGGCAGCCTCTCAGGAGAGATGAAACAGGTCTGTAGTTAAAGCGACCTGAGGAGCTGATGCAGCCCATACAAGAGGGGATATCTAGGAATAGGTAGGACACTGTAAACTGACACATGTTGCAAAGTGACTTGTTTTTGCAAGATCTTTAACCTAAAAAGCATCAATCCTTGTAGCGAGACAACCCATTTAAGCAAATTTAAATATCTACAGTCGTATATTGTATAGGTCTATAAGTATCACAAATCACAGTTTTCACCCTCCACTCATATTTATGGGCTTAATAAAATAGGTCTAGCAGATGGGGAAGCACTATATGCCTTTTATATATCAGGTAGCCAATCGCCCCTTGCCTCTTATTCTACAGTAGTTGATAATTTCACAACAATCTGACAATACAAAAATTCCCTCTTGCACGGAGGTTATCTGTGACTTTTTAATTTCATTCAGAAGGTTCTTTAGCATTATAATCTATTGCAGTTCATCAGGTTACAGACGTACAACCAAGAGTAGGAAACCACACCTGCTAGAATAGGTTCTTCACATGCAAGCAAGGCTTCTTACACAGGTTGCATCCTGCAGGACCAAAAGGGAGAGCTCGAGGGGCTGACTGTTAATACATTGGCACGGCAGCTGGCCCTATATTAAGGATGTCTTTTTGACACTGCCGCTGCAAGTCCTTGTACCATTGACTGGGAGAGAGATGATCACTAAATGGCTTGTGCCCTGGATAACACTACCATTGCCCCAAACCTGCATATAATTACTTCTGTAGCTATGGTAATTTCTTGCCGCACAATGCACTCTGTTATATGAAGGGTCCTCAACCTTCATTCATTGACAGTCTATAAGCAATAGCAGATGCCAAAATTGAAAAAGTATCAAACTTTATTAAAAAGTCTCATACACTTAAGACTTCAATTGTAACAGCTTGTTACTTGCGATTAAGTAGTAGTGGAAGTCCATAGTAAGCGGCAGTGATGCATCAATTCACAACTTCATGCTGCAAACGCATAGCCTGGCTACTCCATCTTGGAGCACAAACACTTCTGACAGGCGGGTGTAGCGCAAGACGCGCGTGACGTTTCGGGAGAGACCTCCCCCTTTCTCAAGTACCAAAACTGCAATCTGTCATGGGCTTGGAGCGCCTGCAGTCGTCTTAATTGTATGCACTTCCCTAGGACACGTGTACAGTTGTAAGATAGCATGGAGTACTCCCGTGGGTCACACGAAGGCTTGCGCCATGATCTAATGACATCATGCCGCTTGAGCCAGGAATAGCATAACCATACAGTGATATCAGTCTGCCCATGTGGGACAGGAAGACGGGGAGAGGTGAGTATTTTTATTTTACTTTTAATTGGGGCCGTATATACATGCCTGAATACTGGGGGGCACTATAGATATGCCAACCTACTCCGAGGACCTGTACACCTAACAAATTACTATGAGGCCGGATATACCTACCAACCTTATAGGGGTCTATATACCTCCAAACCTACTACAGGTCCCCTATACCTACCTACCAGCGGACCTATATACAGTGCCTTTGCGATAGTATTCGGCGCTCTTGAACTTTTCAATCTTTTGCCACATTTCAGGCTTCAAACATTAAAGATATAAAACTTAAATTTTTTTTGTGAGGAATCAACAACAAGTGGGACACAATTGTGAAGTGGAACGAAATTTATTGGATATTTTAAACTTTTCTAAAAAATAAAAAACAAAAGTGGGGCGTGCAATATTATTCAGCCCCTTTACTTTCAGTGCAACAAACTCACTCCAGAAGTTCAGTGAGGATCTCTGAATGATCCAATGTTGTCCTAAATTACTGATGATGATAAATATAATCCACCTGTGTGTAATCAAGCCTCTGTATAAATGCACCTTCTCTGTGATATTATCAGGGTTCTGTTTAAAGCGCAGAGAGCATCATGAAGACCAAGGAACACACCAGGCAGGTCTGTGATACTGTTGTGGAGAAGTTTAATGCCGGATTTGGATACAAAAAGATTTCCCAAACTTTAAACATCCCAAGGAGCACTGTGCAAGCAAAATTGAAATGGAAGGAGTATCAGACCACTGCAAATCTACCAAGACCCGGCCGTCCCTCTAAACTTTCATCTCAAACAAGGAGAAAACTGATCAGAGATGCAGCCAAGAGGCCCATGATCACTCTGGATGAACTGCAGAGATAAACAGCTGAGGTGGGAGAGTCTGTCCATAGGACAACAATCAGTCACTGCACAAATCTGGCCTTTATGGAAGAGGCAAGAAGAAGCCATTTCTCAAAGATATCCATAAAAAGTCTTGTTTAAAGTTTGCCACAAGCCACCTGGGAGACACCAAACATGTGGAAGAAGGTGCTCTGGGACTGGGACGGAGATTTATCTTCCAACAAGACAATGATCCCAAACGTAAAGCAAAATCTACAATGGAAGGTTCACAAATAAACATATCCAGGTGTTAGAATGGCCGAGTCACAGTCCAGAGCTGAATCCAATCGAGAATCTGTGGAAAGAGCTGAGAGCTCCAGCTGTGCGCCAAGGAAGAATGGGCAAGAATTTCAGGCTCTCGATGTGCAAAACTGATAGAGACATACCCCAAGAGATTTGCAGCTGTAATTGCAGCAAAAGGTGTCCAACAAAAGTATTAACTTAAGGGGGCCGAATAATTTTACACGCCCCACTTTTCAGTTTGTTTTTTTTTAAACACATTTTTATTGCTTTTTTTTTATATATAAGAGAATTGCACAAAACAAAAGGAAAAATAACATTCACATGCCCACACGGTGTCAAAGCAAGAAAGACATGCATAGCTTCAAAATAAAATACAATTTTTAACCTTACAAATTCATGTCAACTGTCAAGGACAGTAATTAGAGTCTATGGCAGGTTTCTGAGAAAGGCGACCACGGGATCCTGTTGAATGACAGGGACCATCTATACCACATAATGCCTCCACAGTAATACGAATTTGAAGAAAATCACCTCAGAAATACAATATAACACAATTTTGAGAAGAAAAATAAAACTGAGTAAACAGCTAAAACATTCTGAAGTTGAACACTTTGGTCACCAAGAGCCAGCACATTGCCCTATGCAAACAAACCTATATTTTACGAAAGAAGCAAAGATCTTTGGTCTTACAATTAGATCTCCAGGGCCACGCCATCTATGAGCACATCCCCAAGGAGAAGCGACCGGAAACACAGTCTCCGCACTCCTCATATTTGCAGTTTTCCTAATGTCCCTCCCATCTCTCCCTCCAAGTACCATTTGGTTAATTTAAAGGGTGTCACCAAGATCCGTATTTCCTCCCTATCTAAAAAGTTACAGATAAAGTTACTCCATTTGTCAAATTTTTTGTTCCCTTTTTAGCTAATCCCACCTCAACTATTTCCATAGCCAGATAATTTTTAACTAGTGAAATGACCTCAGAAACGCCTGGTGTCCGAGGCCCAAGCCAGTTCCTAAGTAGACACTTTTTTGCTGCCAGGAGGACTATATGGATAATTGCATGCTGATCCACTATTGATGATAGCTCATGAAAAAGCACCTCTGGGACCATGGTGATGTCCAGATGTTTTTTATCCCACAACAGCTGAATCAATGACTGCCAGTAGGTCTGCACCTCAGGGCATCCCCACATACTATGCAGTAGGTCAGTTTTTAGATGGGAGCATTTTGGGCATGCCACCTTTCGCTGCGGAGCCAAGGAATGTGGGGGGATGTTAAACACGTATATTGCCTGATGGATAAATTTGAAATGTGTTTCCCGCCACATCTCATTGATCGTCACCTTGCACACCTTAGTCCACCCATCCAAAACAACAGATGTCCCCTGTAAGTCAGGGAATGCTTTATCCCATGAAGAGAATAGTTTATTTTCCCAAACGTATATCTGGCGTAACCTGGGATATAGCATCAAAAGAAAGACGGCCTGCCCCGGGGTCTAGAAAGTCATCAAAGCCGTTTGAAGGGAAATTCATTCCCCAGACCTAGCACCCTGTTCTTTAGAAAGCTGGTACTATGTTAAAAAGTGAGATTTTGGATGTGGAATCGCTCCTGGAGCTCACCAAATGATAAATATTTATTTCGGGCTCCATCGAAAACAGAGTTGACATTTGTTATGCCCCTCTGTCGCCAGTCTAACAGGTGAGGGTTTCCTACACTGGGTTGAAGTTCTGGATGGCCCATCAGGGACATATGTTTACTGAACATGGCTGGTAATTTAAAAAGTTTCCGGCACGGTTTCCAGGTGGCAATAGTATCTCTCATCAGAATACTCGATCTAATGTGTAATGGTATACAGGAAAACTTGGTGTGAAGGAGCGCCGACGAATCCCAAGGTTCTGCCAGAAGCGATTCCAACACTGTATTTAAGTAAAATGAGGCACCCCTTACCCAATCCAGGCAATGTCTAAGAACACAAGCAAGATGGTATTTTCTAATATTAGGGAGATTTATCCCGCCCCTGGTCTTCGGGAGCATAAGTTTGGATATTGCTATTCTTGGCTTTTTCGACGCCCAGATAAACCTCATAAATCCTGCTAATAATATTCTAATGTCCGAATGCCTTAATAAGAGGGGAATCATCTGGAGGGGATATAAGAGTTTAGGGAAACTCATCATCTTAATTAAGTGGCAACGCGCGAACAGTGAAAGGGGTAATCTAGACCATTTATCAAGCTCTCTAACGATCTTGAGGATAAGTGGGGGGTAAATAGAATGGTAAATAGATTCTGGGGATTTGCCTATATGTAGTCCCAAGTATGTAATGGATGTTTTGGCGAGTAACAAAGGGATGTCCGGTGTGCGGGACAGGAAAGGCTTTGCAAGGTTTGAGATGCAAAGAAGTTCTGACTTTGACTCATTTATTTTGAAGCCTGAGGAAGACCTAAAGATACGGAGGTGGGATAGTAGGAGGGGAATGTCCCTCTCGGGATGGGCTATAAAGAATATAACGCCGTCTGCAAATAAAGCTAATTTAAGTTCTGCTGTTTTGTTCCTAATTCTTTCAAATAAGTTATTGGACAATAGTGATCTGGCTAAGGGTTCTATGGCCAAATTAAAGAGGAAAGGTGACATAGGGCAGCACTGGCGAGTTCTGCACTTCAGGGGGAAGGGCAAGGATAGGAATCCCGGGATACTAATCCTAGCTTCAGGGTTACTATATAGAGTTTTCAGAAAAGTCTGAAAAGGACCGATCAGACTAATTTTATCGAGGACTAGATTAAGCCATCCCCAGTCGACACTGTTGAAGGCTTTCTCTGTGTTGACAGTGAACAATGCTGCATTAGAATGTTTAGTGGGATGCTTTTTTATTTCATCTAATGCCAGGAGGACTTTTCTGATGTTGACCACTGCTGACCGACCCTGTGTGAAGCCCACTTGATGAAAGCCAATAAGCTCGGGCATTAGTTGAGCTAGGCGATCAGCCATAATTTTTGTAATCAGCTTTAGGTCTACATTGATCAACGAGATGGGTCGAAAAGAAGCGGCCAAGGTAAGATCCTTCCCCTCCTTTGGCAAGACTGTAATATGTGCCGTGTTGGTCATTGTAGGAATATTTGTTCCCAGCAAGTAGGAGTTGAAAAGGTTGATCAATGTCGGGGTAAAGGGGGTTTTAGGTTTTTGGAAGAACTATCCAGTAAATCCATCCACCCGGGGGAAACTTATTGTTTTTCCCAATTTTAGAGATTGCACCCTCAAGTTCAAGCCTGTTATGGAAGCGCCCAGGTCTGCCCCCTCTTTTTCCGAGGGCCCGGGGGCCATTTTCAATTTTTTTGAACCCCAACTCGCTAAAGAAACTATCATCCAATTTTTGTCTGAAAAAAGCTTCTGTTTAAAAGGAGGGGAAAAATCTGCCCCTACCTTTTTCCCTTTTTTCTTCTCAAAACCCTTGCTATCTTTCACTGCAGGAACATGCGCTGGGAGGGGGGGCCCCTTTGGGTAAATCTTGGGAAAGCCCTTCCCGGGGTTTACCCCCAAAAAAGGGAAAAAAGCCTAGCTTCGCTTGTGCCTTTGGGGGAAAGCCTCCTTCTTCAACCCATGCCTCGAAATTCCTTTTTTTGGGCCGTAATCCATTTGGCTTTTTTATCAGCCTGGGGGAATGTTTTTAAAATGTATTGTACGCCTTCGAAATTTAGTACTTGGCATTTCAATTTCTCTCGCCATTTTTTTTAAATTTGGCGGGCATGTGCCATCCCAAACTTCCCCCTTAAAAACCACCTTAGCAGTGTCCCAGAAGAGTTGGGGGGAGTCCCGATGGGACTTTTACCCGACAAACTCTAGCCCCCCAAAATGCAGGGTTAAAATGGAATTCTTTATTTCGGGGTAGATAGGGGGGAAAAACGCCATATATAAACCCGATCTCTCGCAAAATGGTCCCTTACCGCCAAAAAGAACCGGAGTTTGGGCTTTAAAAGAAAATATCCCCAATTTAAACTTAAATTACCCGTGATAGCAGTTCCCAAAAGACCAAAGGGATAGTCTATCCCCCGACCCCTATTATGAGTATGGGAGTAATAGGTATACTCCCTTCCCCCCCGGGTTGGAAATCCCCCAAGGGGCACAGGTGTCTTGCTTTCCCAAAAAAAGTTTCCAGGATTGTTTTTCCCAACTGAACCCCCCCCTGGGTGAATCCCCCCAAAAACCCCTATCTTCCACCTGAGATATCACCTCATTAAAATCCCCCCCTTAAATTTTACAGTCACAGTGATCCCTAAATTTTAACAGACTTTGATTTGTAAAGAAAAGGAAACCCCCCAATTTGGCCAGTAAAATATTGGGGAGTGGGAATTTTCGTTCTGGAAACCTAAGTCTGACAGTAAGCCACCTTCCCTCCCCATCATGTTCATGGTGTATGACTTGTCCCTCAAAAGTGTTCCCTATCAACGTTATTACCCCCGGCCCCCCCCTCCCAATTTTGCAGGGGGGCCATACAACCTGGCCCAAACCCCAAACGTTTCAAGCGTTTTGGGAAGTCATCCCGGTAGATGGGGTTTTCCCCAGAAAAGCTATATCCACTCTAAGTCTCTTCAGATGTCTAAGAATCATTATGCGCTTACCCGGAGATCTAAGGCCTTTAACATTCCAGGTCACCACTCTCATGACTGGATAAAGACCGTAGACGGCACGTGTCTGGCTCTGGTGAAAGAAAAATAAGAGAAATACAACACACACAAGAAGAGAAAACAAGTTAAATGGCAAACATGCCAAAACACTCCAGGGAAGAGTAGCAGAGAAGAAGAAACAAAAACACTCTACCTTCCGAAAATTGTGTAAAGCGACTTCACTTTTTTCCGACACAAAATAAGGTACTTTGCACTAACCAGAAATTCCTTATTAGTCTGCCAGCCGCGTGGGACACTTTCCTTTTTTTTTTTTCTTTCCTACAGTAGTTACCATAGTCCAGCGGTGGCGAACCTGTGGCACGCAGGGCCACCTCTGCTGGCACGCATGCCAGGCTGGCCACCGCTGCCTTCCTTCACTGTAACCCGGACCGAGCCGCGCTGGGTAGGGCTCAGCATCCGGGTCACAGTTTTATTGTCGACCTGGGGGCCTTCGGCAGCCCCAGGCCCTAATACAGGGCATCGTGACCTCCCGGACCATTTGGCTCTGAGAGTGCGTGGTGGCCCCATGCACTCAGCTGGCAGCGACGCGATGTAATTACCTCATCGCGCCACTGCCTGTCCTCGGTCGCATAGCCCGTCATAGGCTGTGCGCGCGAGGAGCTGAAAGAGGAATCCGTCCCCCGCTGAGCGAGGAGAGAAGTAGGACAAGAGAAAGCGCATGGCTGGGACGAGAGGTAAGGTGATATTATGTTTATTATGTTAATTTGTGTAATCTATATACAGGCAGTGGGGAGAGTGCAGGCTAGATACAGGCTGGAGGAGCTGGCTAGATACAGGCTGGGTAGCAGGCTATATATAGGCTGGGGGAGCTGGCTATATACAGGCAGTGGGGAGAGTGCTGGCTATATACAGGCAGTGGGAGAGTGCTGGCTATATACAGGCAGTGGCAGATTGCAGGCTATATACTGGATGGAGGAGCTGCTACATATTATGCTGTGGAGACTGACCTATATACATCCTGGGAGCAGGCTATATACAGCGGGGGGAAGCAGTGCTATATACATGGCAGTGGGAGAGTGTGCAGGCTATATACAAAGCGGGGAGCAGGTCTTTATTACAGCTGGGGAGCAAGGCTATATACAGCTGAGAGCAGCTATATACAGCAGGTGGAGGATGCGTGCCTGATATACAGGCAGGGGGTTCTGGCTATAACAGGCATTGTGGGAGAGAGCAGGCTATATACAGCTGGGAGAGCAGCTATATACAGGCTGGGGCGCAGACTATAAACAGGCAGAGGAGCAGGCTATGATACAGGCTGGGAGCTGGCCTTATATACAGGCTGGGAGCAGGCTATATAAAGGTCTGGGAGCTGTATATATACTGCTTTGGGAGCTGGCTCATATACTACTGTGAGAGTCACTATACACAGGGCCTGGAGAGAGCTGGCTATATCCAGCTGGGGAAGCTGGTTTATATACAGGCTGGGAAGCTGGCTATATACTGCTGTGGGGAGAGGCTATATACTGCTGTTGGGATTACTGCTATATACGCCGTGGGAGAACTGTCTATATACTGCTTTGGTGAAGCTAACTATATAACTGGCTGTGTGGGAGAGCCATCTATATACTGTAGGTGGGGAGAGTATTATCTGTATAACCCTGGTGGTGGGGAGAGTTATCTTGTATACTGGCTGGTGGTAGATCCATCTGTATACTGAGCTATGTGGAGAGCCGATCATATACTGCTAGGTGGGGAGAGTCTATCTTATACTGACCTGATGTGAGAGCTATCTATCATATACGCCTAGGGGAGCTAGCTGCTGTATACTGCCCTGGGGAGACCTGTATTGTTGCCTGTGGGACCTATATCTCAAATACCTTTCTGCCTGAGGGGACCTATATCTATATACCTGCCTAATTGAGGGGACCTATACACCTACCTAACTTAGGGGACTTATATAAGTAAGGAGTTGCTGGAAAAGTGAGGATTCTAATATATTTGTGTCTAAACCTGCAGGGATGAGTGTTGATCGGAAGAAATCAGCATGAAGGTGTGAACCGGAGTGAGAAAAACCGGAATGTGATCGACATTACTGGAGAAACACACATTGAGTCACTAAATGTGCCTGAAATGTATCCTTATATGTGTCAAAGTGTAAAGGTTATATTCAGTAAGAGTGGTGGTATTATTCAGTCACTAGGTGGTGGTTGTGTTGTGGTGTATTATTATTTAGTCACTATGTGTTGGTGATACGTTGCGGTAGTTAATCCCCCACCACCCCCCTATTCCCTCCCCCCCCGTCCCCCACCTTACTCCCCCCCCCCGCTCTCCTTCCCTCCCCCCCACCCCTCCCCCCCACTCACCGCCCCTTGCCCCCCCCCCCCCCCCCCCCCTCCTCCCCCTCCTCCTCCCACCCTCCCCACCCTCCCACCCCTCCTACCCCAGTCCGCTATAGTGGTTGGTGTGTTTGGTATTATTCAGTCACGTCCTGCTGACCCCTGTGTACACTGCCGATCTACCCATCAATATGGTCACTGTATAGTAAGAAATATAGCATAGGTGATGGGCAAAGGCGGCCGTCACATCCCCTCATCATTAATTGTTTGTGCGGGCCCCCACTTCCCAAGGTCACCACCCTGCTTCGTGCCGACGTCGGCGGCACTTTGCAGTAACTAAGGTAATTTTCGGTACGCAGTTTTTTGGCACTCTTCCCCTCGAAAAAGGTTCGCCATCACTGCCCTAGTCAGACTCATTACAAATTTAGGTAATCCTACCCCTCACGCAAAAAAAAAAAAAGCATCCCCAGTGACGTCCCCCCCCCCCCCGTCAGACCCATCCCTCCACTCCCAGTCGATCAGTCCCCACAGTACCTTTCCCACAAGCATAGAGCACACAGGACCCATAATACTACCAGTACCTTACAATGCCTGGGATAGGTAGAAAGAAAGAGAGAAGAGAAAAAAAAAAAAGGGGGGGGGGGTGGGAGTTCCTTCAGTATGAAAAAACAGAAAAGAGTCTCCTAGGTTGACACAATTGTTGGCAAGATTCAGCACTCAAGATATCAGTCTTGTCGTTTCTCTTGGCCTTTGTTCCTTTGCCCCTTGCTGCCTGAGCCCCGGCGCTTGTCCACTTACCCGTCCACGCTCCTGTGCTTCCTGCTCCTGCCTGTCCCGGGCCGCCGGCCGCTGGTCCTATATAAGGTATACGCCTCCTGCACTCTCTGCCAGATTGTTGGTGTGCGTAGTGAGTCTTGAGAGTGTTGGTTCCGTATTTGGATACCCTTACCATTCCAGTTACGCTACGTTCCCAAACTTGTGCCTGTTTGCCGCCTGTCCCTGACCTGTCTGTCCGACTCTTGGAGCCAACCACAACCCCTGACGCCCAGTCCTGACCCCTGCCTGTCCCGACTAGTCTCTGGATTACGATTCTGTACCATGCATTAACCCGGCCGCCATCGCAAGCAAGTCACGTCAGGAGTAGCGACCTGGTAGCCTCACGCCACAGCAAGTCCATCCTGCTTTGCGGCGGGCTCTGGTGAATACCGGGGGCTACTTAGACTCCTCTCCCTGGCATTACTTAACTATCATCGCTTGCGGTGGTCCAGCGAATCCACCAACCCGTGACAGTTCTTTTCTGCCCTTAAAACTCAGATTAGACTTTAGATTCCGGAACGCCCTAAGAATAGCCACCTTAATCGGTGAAGTCCAGATATTTGAATTTTATATGTCTGTCGCAGAGCACGTGGAATGTCCTTTTCCATAGATGAGTTTGTGGAAGCCCTGCTGCGCATGTCTGGGCCAATATGATGGGCCCTCTTTGCCTTACAAGGACCAGGGAGATCCAACGCTTTTGGTAAATCTCGCCTACACAGGGCTAGGAGATCCCTTGAAGATACCGCCTCAGTGATACCCACAATTCTCAAATTATTTCTCCTGGACCTGTTCTCCAGGTCATCTACTTTGTCGCTTAATCTTTTGTTTTCTTGTATGATATCTTGGAGTTTTGAGTGGAATTTATCTGTTTCATCTCGTAGCTCCTGAATTCGGATTTCATGGTCGTCTAATCTTTCAGTATGAACTTTGACCTCAGCCTTAACTTGTGCTATCATTCTTGCTACCGAGGCAGAAAGGGAAGCCTGTAAATCTGTAGATATTTGTTTTGCCACTTCTGCAACAATGGATTTCAGATCGGGACTTGAGAGATATAAGTTAGGAAAATTATCATCCTGAGGCTGTTGAGCTTCCATATTATCAGTGGGTGGTAAAAGGGACTCTTGTGACTTCCTGTTCCTGCCCCACTATGTAGAGACGCAGGGTGCAGGAGCTCTGCTACACTGGGACCCAACCAGCTACATCGGCGGCACAGCGCACGTCCATGCTGCAGGGGAGGCACCGGACCATCATTCCAGCTGATCTCGGGCTTCTTATCTGTATGTATCCACGGAGAAACGGCCCCGAGCTGAGAGCCCACCATTGCAGAGTAACTGCCAGTGCAGAGGCTATTGAGGCAGAGCTGCCGACTCGGAGGGAAGACACAGTGCACATTGCTCTCCTCTATCAGTGTATCTCTGCTCCTGGGGACGGCTCTCCTCTCTGCTAGTGTCCATCAGTCAGTGAGGAAAGACTCCTGTCAGCACTTTTAGGGGAGCTCTGTATGAGGTGGTCCGATCAGCCCCTCCCCCCTCCTCTCTGAGAGAGCAGGGAAGTGACTGCAGGCAGCAGCGTCCATCTCAGCTCCCTGCTGGCCAGGCAGCTCTATTGATTAGCTCAGGAGGACTGTATTATGCTAGACTTGGTGGACCCCCTGCTGCTCACACCAGAGGCCACACTATACCCTCTGACCACCTATGGAGGGGCCATCCCGCACTGCCCGAGGCTGAAGCCATCTCTGAGACTCCTGCTCTCTTTCTCCAGACAGTATCACAGCCCCATCTGAGTTTAAGCTGTGGCGACATCTAGTGGCGGCCAGGCAAAGTGCATCTACCATAACCCTTGTTCTTCAATATTTTGAATTTTTTCTTCTATTCTTCATTCCTCGTATGGACCCGCTTCATCCAAACAATGGGCAAAAGCAAGGTGAATAAGAACGCAAAAGGTAGCTAAATCTGAGCTCATTTACACCGATACGCCCCATTAACAGCAAGACAATAATGTTGAGAAACTGTACATAAAATCACTGATCCCACAGCCACTCTCTCCATCCAACCCTCCGCCACTACTGCAACCTGCCCTCTATACCACTGATGGTCTGCGATGATAGGGCGCGATTTGATGACTCCATGGTGGACTATACAAAATTGGCCATTGATGGGTGTGCCCAAAAGATGGCTCCAGATTTCCAGGAGACATTTGGCATGCCGATAAGCCCGCTACAGTCACGGTGCCATGTTTGTCACAATCCAGAACAATATCAACGAGCAGCTCAGTGCACCGATGACCCGAACAGCGCCTCCAAGAGCTTGAGAACAAGCTGACTCCCACCAACCGCGCCCTGGCCCAACTGCGCTCTGACACCACGCTCTCAGATAAAGTGGACGAACATTGGAGAACCTTCTCGCCGGGCAACAACCTGCGACTGATCGATCCCAGAGTCGTGGCAGCAAGAGATCTACATTCCTTATGTGATGCTACTGCCAAGAACTCTTAGGGCCTGCCCCAACCATGCATGAGTGGAGAGAGCCCATAAGAATCGGCCCAGACCTGCGATTCCCCGTGACCTCCTCAGCCAGGCAGGACCCACAAATGCACCCATCTCTGAGAGAATGCCCACATCCCAGTGATTGTCAATACTTGGACTTTAATGATCAAAGTCAGCATCTTCCGAGCCTTTAAAAAACTCAAAGCAGCCACTGGAAATAAAGGGACATAAGAATCTTATAATTTGGAATTTATCTCTGTGCAGGTGGCCAAGCACGTCAAGCTTTTCTCATCATTGTGCTCCGCTCCCTCCTACCGCCAACACATTAGTTTTTATTCCCTCACCTATCCGGCTACTCTGCGAAGCTATCCCCCAGAGGATCCCTGTCCAGCCTTCACATCCCCAGAAGAAAGCTTTCAAGGACTCAGACACCATCCTAAATCTACAGGCAGAGATAGTTGAGGCTCTCCCCCGGATTCTACGCCTAAAAGAAAGCAAGCCTCCAGAGACTGGTCAGAGACTACACCGCCCAGATCGCCTCGTACAGGAGATGCTTTCCCAAAGGAACAACGCTCCCGTTCTGCTTGGCATGCGGGACCCTCAGGAACCTGAACATTCTCTGCAACCTGTAATCCTTGTCATTGGGCCCAGCACCCCCTTTGTTAACTTGTCCCTTTTGCTCAGTTCAACTCACTGGCTGAACTTGTTAATTTTTTTTTTTTACGGTCCTAACTTTATATATTGTCATTTAATGATATATTTTGATAATGATATAGCCCTTCCCACACGAAATGCCGTTGACGCATTATGGGTCCCGTTGGGGGATCTCAACTATTTGCCTTACGTTGTGACCTTCCACTCTACATGTTTGGAAAGTAAGGAAGTCCATATAGCACATTGCATTGGCGTTAATGTTAGGTTTTTTGGTTTTCCGCCCCGAATGTGCTAGAATTGTTTTTTTTTTCTGTTCTGTTTTGTACCTTCTTGTTTATTGAGTTGCTGTACTGTGATTTAGTAGTCTAAGATGCAGTGCTGTCGGAAGTGTCAACGGTCTTTGCTCTCCCTGGGGTGAGTCTATTCCTTCACTCGACATCTGTGATATAATTCTTCTGTCACTTATCTTTATGCAAGTAACATCGAGGAATGTGTTAAGGGACGCTCCTCCTTCAAAGAGAATTATGATTCTACGTCACCTCAAAAAATTAAAAGCAGACATCGCCCTCCTTCAGGAACTCACTTGGAGAAGGGAGGAATTTCAGCAGCTTAAGTGCCTTTGGGTGGGCTCGTCTTGGGCTCTCCATCTTTAATAGAAAAAATGGTGTAATTATCCCATCCATAAAAATCTGTCTAATTCTCTTGTATGTCTCCACCCATGAAAGTGAGGGTCCGCTGGATTCATGTATCCCTTGAAAGTCTCAGGGGAAAGTTATTTCCATCTATAATATCTACGGTCCTCATGCCAACCAAGGGTCTTTCTATAAAATTCTATTGACCCTGAACCTCTTAAAATTGTGGGAGGAGATTTTTTTTTTTTGTAAACATAATTTTTATTACATTTTACAATAACAAAAATATAATAACTGTCATTAGAGAATACATCGACAACAAAAAAAATAAAAGGCATCATTTTACAATAAGAAAACTAAGCAAAAAAAATACAAAATACATAATGACATACTTTGGTAAAAAATAATAAGAATAAGAAAAAGAAGTCTCCATTTTTCACAAAAAAGGGAAAACAAAATATAAATAAAAAAGAAAAACCCCCCCCCCAAAAAAACCCCAAAAACCCCCAAAACAACACAGAAAGGGGTACCATACGCATTATTATAAGAGACAAAACACAACACCTAGTAATCAATAAGGTCTGGGATAAAAAGTGAAAAAAAACCCTGGTGATACAATCGCGAGATCGCCACACGGCCCTCACCCCCAAAGCCCGGGGGAGGGAGGACAAATTCCCCCCCCAACCGACGCACAGTCCCCAAAGGGAGTACCGGGCATGGTGTCGGGTAGGCGAGGAAAGCTCCATGTTAGGGGATACAAACCAAAACCCCCCAGAGTCCCCGCTAGGGAAGGAGAGATCCCGGGAGTGTAGAAAAAAAGCTGCATGATTCATTGATCCCTGGGGGGTGTAAAAGTTACCTATAACTTGCTTTTCTTAAAAATTTAGAGCTTTGGGTTTCCTTAGCCCTGATGTTTTTTCTTCCATTTCAGATCGTTTTACCACCGGGATCACTTCCTGCAATGTGGGGGACAGTTGGTTCCAACCTTTTTTATCAAATACAAAAAACAGGGGACACTAAAAACAAAATAGACATAAAGGTAAAAGGGAAAAATTTTGGGGAAAAGCATTACTGCAAAGGAAAATATGAAAACCGGGACTCTTATTTTTACATTTTTTTGATAAACCCTTGCTTCGTTTTTTCAAAGTATATTTTAGATGTGCACAGCCTTTTTTACGTTTTGTAGTCTATTTGGAATGGAAATCTTCTTGGCTGCCCGCTGCCTCTTTTTATAGTCGGAAACCCCATTGAAGTTCCATCACTCCCTGTAAGTTGCGTCTAAATTGACCCCAGTAGGTAGCATTTTCAGTGTGGGGATCACCTCCGGGATCCCTTGACGTTTTGGGGGAGGTGATTTAATCAATCTTTGATCAAAAACTGAAAACAAAGAGCCCGGTTTTAATTTTTTAAAGCAGTAATGCATTTCCAATTTTCCTATATACCTTTATTCTCATTTTTTTTTTTAGTGTGCCACTGTTATTTGTATTAAAAAGTATGCTATTCCTTTTTTCAGTTGCCCCTAGCTTGCTTTTTTCAATAATTTTAGGTGCACAGCCTTATTACGTTTTGGGGTTTCCCCAACCATTTGGCCAGGAGGTTCTTTTAGCCGCTAATAAAAATATGTGCAAATTGGGTGTTCCTAAAATGTTATGGAAATTTATGGAAACGGAGTGTGTTGGCTCAAAAATTTAAAAAGGGACCCGAAACTTAAATTCAGAGTTTTATGACTGTCTAGAACTTCAGGGTTTTCCCACCAGGCCATATACTAGGACAAAACCCCGTGGGGGGGGTGCCACACTTAGGACAGGACGTAAAGGGTTAAAAGCTGGAGGGGGGGGGATAGAAAGTGAAAATTTTGCGGAATGGGCAATTAAAAAGAATGTGTCCCTATTCTCAAAACTATTTTTTATGGATCTTCACCCCACCCGAGAATTGAAAAGAGATCTTTGTTTGGGGAGCCCTCCCCCCACTTGAAAAAATCCTGAAAAGGCCCCCGCTTTGAACCCCTACAAGACCAGCTATGGGCTGATAGAAGTGGTCTGTTAAAGAAGTGGGGCCAATGCTTTATCAAAAGCATTCAATTTAAAATGAGACAGCTTCATGTCCTTATTCTAAAAAAATCACTTTGGGAGTGGGCCCAAAAAAATGCGAGGGTGGAAAGGGATTTTTTTTGAGATAATTCTGAGGAGAGTAAATCCTTGGGTGGGAAGGGTGAATAAGCTGGAAAAGTTAAGACCCCTTTATCCCCCAGATTTAAATTGGGGGGTTATCAGGCCGGGTTTTGAATTTTTGGGCCCCCATAATAAAAAAGGATCTACTGGTCTGGTGGGGCGAGAGAACAGGGTTTACGGGCCCTTTCCAGCTCCGATTTTTTCCCTCACAATGAGGCTATGTTCGCCACCTGGGAAGACAAAAATTTTTGGTATAAAAAGGGCCTGGAAGCACCCTGGTGAACCAGTGCCGCCTCAGTAAAATTTGGAATATTGGAAGACTGTTTAACCAACCCGATCGTCCCCGGGGGGTGGCTAGTTTTATACAACCTCAGACCCGGGCAAATTCAGCCCCCCCTACCCCTTGGGAGGATCAGTTTAGCAAGTACCCGGGGGCTTTTTTTACCCATAGGAAAAAAGTGAAAGCGTAAAAATTTGGGGGACATCTTTATGTCAAACAATAAGGGGATTGTTTGTAACAAATATATATTTTTGGAACTCATCATCTTGAGAAATGAGCCTTAGAAAGAAAGGGAGCGGAAGATGCATCCATATTCAGTTCCTTACCAATTTTGGGGAAACAGGGGGGGAAATTTGATTTGAAAAAGGGGACTCCCGTATTTATTCCCAATACTTGAGGAGCACCCCCCCGGGAAAATATAATAAATTGCAAAGCTTGGGGAGGGTGAAGAGGGGGAGAGATCCAACAATTCTGCTAGAAAATTAACCTTAACCCCGAGAAAAGGCCAAATCATGAAACAATCTAAAGCTATCGGAACCCCACCATGGGTCAGATAATAAATCAAAAGATCATCACAAAAAAAGGAGACCTTAAATTTTGGGATGACCATATTAATGCCCAGTAGATCGGATTAGCGGCCCAGGGCTCGGGAGAGGGCTCTATGGCCAAAATTTTAAAACATAGGGGGAAAATACACCCCTGGCGAGTGCCTCTTCCCAAATAAATGGCCCTAGAAAGAATCCCCGGGGGGTATAGATCTGGGCGGGGGGGGCTGGTTTTAGTGAAAGATATAGAACGAAGGCCCCCGGGAATCCGAATCCGTTCATCACCCCCCCCACCCATCTCCAGCTGACCCGTCAATGCTTTTTCTGCTCAATGGACGGGACCTGGAGATGGAAAGCCCCGTTACTTTTGATTCACCAGGACAGTTAATTTTTTAAAACGAATTTTGGGAGGCGCCTGCCCTTAACGAATCCCTCTTTGAGGGCTAATGAGACTGGAAGAAGTGGCCGCCCTTCCGCCAAACCTTAAAAAAATTTTTTAAATCAACTTTTTAATGAAATTGGGGGGGTACGGGGGGGAGACCGTCCTTTCCTGGGTTCAGTAAAAATTTTATAAACCCGGGTTTATAATTGGGGAGGGAGTGTTTCAAAAAAATTAGAGACGGTGGTTAGAAGGGGGGTGACTTCAGGATTAAGAAAAATTTTAGAATTCTCCCGAGAAGCCATCGGGGGCCGGGGCTTTATTTTTACCCCAAGTTTTTTAATAACCTAAGATTTCTTCCCTTTTGGATGGGTTGGTTTTAAAGGGATCCTTTTTGCCTCAGAAGGGGGGGGAGAAGACGGCCAAGCCAGTATGAGGGTCCCTTCATCGGGGGTTTTGGTGAATATAAAAAGGGCATAGAACTCGCTAGGGCATTATTAATCATAAAATATTTCATTTCCCCCATGAGTCCTTCAATGCATAGATTTGAACTAAGTTAATCCCCCTTTGCAAAATGGCTAAAAAACCCCCCCGCTTTGTTTTCCCAAACCCGAAAAATTTTGCTGACTTCGGGATCGCCGGGGCCCCTCTTCCCGCCCTGCTCATACCCTTTTTTAAAGGTAGACCTTGGAATTTGGCTGCAGGGTTGGGTTGGAGAGAAAATTGTGTAAAAATTGCCTAAACTTTTCAAAAATCTAAATTTTATCTGCAACCACTTTTGACGGGGGTTAGTGTAGGCAATAAGGGCCCATAATACCGCTTTACTGTCTCCAAGAAGCTGGGCTCCGTCCATCCTCCCCGGTTTTTCTTTTAAAAATTTGCCCCCACCCCCCTCGGAGGATTTTACAAATCTCGCCCCCCCAAAAAGTAAGAGGGAATCTCCGATTAATCTGTACCCTTTGGGGAGCGGCTGACAGTTGGGGCAAGGGGGCATGATCTGAAATAACTAAAAACCCTTTAAAATCCGAGATCCACCCTTTTCATGGCTGTGGGGGGAGAGTAAATAAACAATACGGACCCTGAATTTTTGAGATGGGGAAAAAAGGAAAAGTCCCTTTATAGGGTGAAGAGACCCCACTACAACCCAAAAGAGATCTGAAATAAAATTAGCCAAATGTGGGGGGCATGGGATAGCGGAAATGGGAGAGCATCATGGGCCGATTTTTTTTTTTTCTGGGGAAATTTAAAACCAGGTTAAAACCCCCCCCACAATTTTAAAGTTAGGGGCAATAGAAAACTGTCTGTCGGGGTTTTTTTTGAAAGACCCTGGTTGGCATGAGGACCTAGATTTTAGAGAAAAAACTTCCCCCGAGACTTTCAAAAAACATGAATCCCGGCCTCACTATATGGGTGAGCTAACAAGAGAAAAAAGACGTTTTTTTTGGATAGGAAATTACACATTTTTTCTATTAATGGGTGGAGAGCCCAAGACCGAGCCCCCCCAAGGCACTTTAAACCTGCTGAAATCCCCCTCCCCAAATGTTTCCTGAAGGAGGGCGATGTCGTTTTTTTAAATTTTTTTAGGTGAGTAGAAAACATAATTTCTTAGAAGGGGACCCCGTCCCTTAGCGTTCCACAAAGTTACTTGCATAAAAATAAATACAAAAAAATTAAGCAAGCAAGTAAAAGGAAATGGATCACCCCCAGGGGGAGAAGACCGTTGACACATCCCACGCTGCATCCAGACCCACAAAACACAGTACAGACAAAAACCAAAAGGACCAAAAAAGAAAAAGAAAAAAAAACAAAGCACCTTGGGGGGAAAAACCAAAAAAAAAAACAACCGCCAATGCCCAAGGCATTGGATTCTTACTTCCAACATGTAAGAGGAATAAAGTAAGCAAATAGTGGGGAAATTCCCCACCGGGGGCCTTAATGCGTAAGACATTTCGTGTGGGAAGGGCTATATCTTATCAAATGTATCCCCCCTAAAAACTACATTATAAATTTTAGACCTAATAAAAAGTTTGCCAGTGATGAACTTAGCAAAAAAAAATTAACAAAGGGGGGAAATGCCAATGAATAAGGATACAGGTTGCAGAGAAGTTCAGGTTTCCCGAGGGGCCCACACCGCCAACAAACGGGGGCGTTGTTCCTTGTAAACTCTCCCAGGGAGTGATTTTTGGCAGTGAAGTCTCTGACCAGTCCCCGAAGCTTGCTTTCTTTTAGGGGTAGAATCCGGGGGAAAAGGGGCCCCACTACTCCGTAATTTAAAAAAGGTGTTCAAGTCCTTGAATTCTTCTGGGAGTGAAGGCTGACAGGGATCCATCTGGGGGATAGATTTCCAAGTACCGGGAAAGGGGAGGGGGAACTTAATGTGTTGGCGGTAGAGGGGGGACACGTGATGAGAAAACTCACTGCTTGGCCAACTCCACAGAGAAACTCCAAATATAAGAATCTTATGCCCTTTATTTCCAGGGCCTTTAGATTTTTAAAGGCCGGAAGATGCTGACTTTGCCATTAGATCCAAAAATATTTGACAATCATGGAGTGGGCGTTCTCCAGAATGGGGGCAGTTTTTGGGGCCTGCTGGCTGAGGGGTCACGGATGCAGGTCGGGCCCCTCTAGGGGTCTCTCCCCTCTGCATGGTTGGGGGAGCCCCCAAGAGTTCTGGCATGGGGACTCACACAAGGGAATGTAGACTCTTTCTGCCACCGACCTGGAACCGTCAGTCCGGTTGTTGCGGCGAGACCGGGTTTTCCCAATCGTAAATTATCTGAAGCCCCCGGTTTCAAGCGCGTTGGGCCAGGGGGCCGTTTGGGGATCCACTTGTTCCCAGCCTTGGAGGCGCTGTTTTTTGGTCCGGTGCGCTGAGGCCCGCCTTTTGATACGTTCTGGATTTGACAAACATGGGCCCTACTGTAGCGGGGATGCGCTGCCAAGTCCCCTGGATCTGGGCCATCTTCTGGGCCCCCACAAAGGGCCAATTTTTATAGTCCCCCATGGATCATCAAAGTGCCCTCATTGAGCCATCATGTTATCAAGGCAGGTTGCAGTAGTGGCAGAGGGTTGGAAGGAGAGAGTGGCGGGGGCTCAGCGTTTATGTCAGTCTCAACATTACTTTTCTTGCGTTACTGGCAGTGTCGGTGAAAAAAGAGATCAATTTTTTTTTTTTTTTCGCCCTTTTGCATTTATTCGCCTGTTTTGCCCATTGTTTGGACGAAGCGGCCATCCCGGGGAAAAGACTAGAAGAGAGATTCAAGTATAAACTGCAGTGTGGTAATGCACTTTGCCCGGCCACCACTAGAGTCCCCAAGCTTAAACGATGGGTCTGAGCTGGTATTTAGAGATGAAGAATGACATCAGTGCAGTCAGCCCAGGGGGCCGAGGGGAGAATCAGGAGTTGGGGGAGTTCGCAGACCCAGCAGGGTGAGCCCAGGTGAGGCAGCATCCAGTTAGGATAGATATGTATATAAAGAGCCTCCCTTTTTATTTGTATGGAGGACACAGTGGCTGTTACAAAGCAGTCAGCGTGAAGAAAGTCCGTGGGCGTACAGGGGGAGGGGGGTCAAGAGGGCCCCCGGACTGCCGCAGTCCTTCCTGCTCTCACAGGAGGGGGGGGGGGGTTTGGTGCACTCTGGGGGCATGCTTCTTATGAAAGGGGCTTCAACCCCTGTGAGGGGAGGAGAGGGATCAATCACAGGGGCGCCGACGGGGAGATGCTTTTTCTCCCGCTCCCAGGGGCTGCAGGTCCGTGCTGTTCACAACCTCACAAACCTTTCGTGTCGGGCCGGGGAAGTCGTCTTTCCCCCCAGCAGGCTCTGCTGAAAGCTCTTCTCCCACAAGCAGATTTTAGACAAACCTAATTAACGTGACCACTCTCTGGTATTTTCCCCCCACAGTGCACGTCATGTCCCAAATGAAGCAGATATGTAGTGGGAGGGTCCCGATTAGAGGACTGCTGCATTGTGTGTTTACGTGGGGCAGGAACAGGAATCGTGGGAGGGGTTTAACCTGGTGGTTAATTCCCGGAAGATAGAAAAACTTCCATGAAGTCTCCCTAATCCCTATCCCCGACCCCCCCACTTTGGCTAATTTTATCTCAGACCTCATTTGGTTGATACATGGAGGTTCTTCATCCTGATGGGGAAGGGGGCTATTTCCTTTTTTTTCCCCTCCTCACTTAAGGCCCCT